>KB680312.1:0-42036 GCA_000349165.1 Anopheles christyi | reverse complement strand
TGTTTCTTCAATATATTTTTCATTTGGTTTTGAAAAGTATTTTGAATTTTTGTTTTTTCGTTTAATAATAATAATTATTATTATTATTATTATTATTACATTAGAAGCAAATACCACAATTCCTAGCAATTCAAAAACAATTATTTAGTCACGTTCTCGTACTTACTAAAGTGCAAATCACAGAACGTGTTCGCCATAAAAATATACACACGTCGTGATTGCTCAATTAATCTACCGTGGAAACATGGTGCACAATAAAAGTGTGTATTTTTTATTACTTTCTCAACTATAATCTGAACAACAGTACCCCTGGATGGTACGATCCTTAGTGCGTATTTCGCACGCTAGTCTAATCATTGCCATCAGTGCATTTCATTGTCCTTTATCATGAGCTAAAAATAAATCGGATCATTTGTTCTATTTCGAAAAGGTCTCAATGTTGTTTTTAGTGCTTTCGTCACATCACTGGTGTTTTCTTATGGTATTTCTTCTTTTCCGTGATGTAGCATAGATCTGTTCGTTCGCACATTGGCGTAATTAGCCTCATAACAACACACACGCAAACAAGATACTGTTGATAGAGAAAGGCTATGTGTGTGTTGGTTTGACTTGGGAATAGAAGATGAGAGAATAGGAAAAAAATAGTAGGCAAACAAACTGTAAGCAAATAAGAAGCTACTTTTGCTAAGAGTTCCATCTGGGCGAGTGTGTGTTTGAACCACCATTAAAGCCATCTAAATATTGGGAGTTAGTTTCTTCGGGTGTCGTACACAAGTTGAGGTTCTCGCAGATCTCTCTCACATTGCGATTGTGTGCGATTCCTTCCTCGTTCTCGCTCACGCTTTCCAACCTACGTAGACTGCTACAGGCGCGTTCTAGATGGCACCACTGTTTGCGTTGGACAACCGGTGCGAAAGACGCGAGAGGCTCATCCCCACTCAGATCTACCAGAACAACTACGGACATGCGATGCACTACTACCAACCCATGATCGACTATCTCGATACGAAGAGTGCCGAACCGTCCCCGCTGCCCGATCCGCGATGCCCGTACCTTCCCTACACGGAGGAACGCGGTCTGAACCGCTATCACACAGGCTACTTCCACTTCCGACCGTACAGCGACCGGGAGGTTGTCCGTCTATCGGAGGCAGCAGTTGACACGGCGGAACGGTACCTACCCGATTACCGATTCGATATAAAGCGCTCAGTACTCAGTTTGACCGCGACTGCCGACGCAGCTAGGCTCAAGAAGCACGTACCCGCGGACAGTGTGATCGATCGCTATAATCGTAAAGTTGCCGAACGGAACGCCCAGGACGAAGCCGACGAGAAACGCAATAGGATGGCATTGATTAAGCGCACCCATTTTTACGGCGATCTAAAGACCTCCGACGATCTCTCCCCAGAGCTGAAGAAAGCGATCAAGGGAAAATCGGCCGATCAGATCAAGAACATCCTGCTGAACGAGTCACGCCGGACGCGTGAGTCCGAGGAACGTTCTCTGAACCAACTCAACGGCCGGTTCAGCTCGTCCGTATCTCGTCAGACGGTGGGCAGCCGTGCAAACAGCGAGGTGCGCTACATTGTCAAGCGATCTACTAGCACCGTCGACGTTAGCCAAGCAGACGAAGCAGCCTCCACTCAGTACAAGGCAGTGCACAACTCCGTCAATAATGTGCGCCGGGAGATTAAAAACTTCGCCGTCAAGACACAGGAATTCCTGCACGATACCAGGTGAACTACTACAAATGTGTCCTTCACCATTTATCCGATTGTCGTTCCTCTTCCTGAACTCCCTGCATAGGTCATAGAAACCTTCCAAAACGATCGGCTATTCTTTGCTACTGTTACTCTCTACTGAAAACACAACTAACAAACTGTTTGTGATATTTTGCCTAGTTACAAGCATAGGGTTAAGTATAATCATGGTTTTGATTCGTCCGTGTGGCGTTTATGTTATGTGCTACCATTGCCCTTCAACACCAAAACACACATACACAAGCGTTCTCTATCACTAGTTATCTAAATTGCGTCGTGAAGTGTTAAGTCTTGTGCGATCGAGATTGTGCTGTTAGTCGACGTACTCCAGAAATTATATTTCTCTGGGAAAAAAGGTAACGTAACGAGTTTCTACAATATTTTCAATGCCCAAAGGATGCATCTTTTTGTGCTATATATTTCACACTGGAAACGAGTCGATTCAAGATTTTACGAGTCTCACTGCCACAGGTCTGCACTGATGCATCCTTCAGAAGACTGATGTGATTTGCAATGACCTCGAATGTCAGTGTCTTCTCGTGTGACATACTTACAGTTATGCAAATATTTCTTCCTACAACATTCTTTTCTACCACTCGCAAACGACTGTGGGTCATCGTTTCATGTGCATTTATAAATCTTACTGATGGACTTTCCTTTCCTAATTCGTTCTTGCTCTTCTTCATCTCTGCAATTTTTACCATTAATCTGGCTCACAAACCCCACTAAGCTAGACTGTTTTGTACTAGTCACATTCACAATATAAAACAAAACTGCTTATAAATACCAGACAGAACGGCCGGTTTAATGTTTTTGAATTTAATTATATATATATATACATTTACATTCGCCACTCCGTTCATGAGTTTTAAAGGTAAAGTGTTCGTGCAATATTAGACAGAGCTGCCACAGGTCTGACGAACGAATGAACGACCACACAAGACCGACCATTGCTTGTTGGAGGTCTATAGATACCACGCGTATTATTTTTTTACTATTTTTGCATTCCTTCGTCTCAACTGTACGAAAAATGTTATTTGTGGGATTCGTTGCTACCCCTGACAACCGGCCATGTACTTGCGTTACCTTGAACTGCTTTTCTCTAGGTTTTCCCGTTATTTCGTGCGGATTGAAACGCAAGGCGACTTCAAGTTTATTTATTTGTATTACGAATATCTTCTATGTAACACTCCCGCATGCGCTCACATTCTGTCAACCGAAGGTTTAATTTATTACATAATTATACACTTATTTTTCTCTCGTCACAAACGTTAACCAATGGACAAAAACATGACCTCAAAGATCACATGGTGTTCGACGGGAAGTCATTTATTATTAATATTTATTGTGACGATACATTGTGCAATAAAGTGAAGTACAATGTGCCATTCTTCTTTTGCTACAAAGCTCTTGAAAGGAAACAAAAAATTCTTCTTATTTAGATTTTATTTTGTACAATTTTTTCAACGCGTTGTAAATCGATTCAATCTCTTTGTTTAAGAATAGTGTATACACTGTATTGAAAACCATACAAACATCGAGAAGATTCAAGCTAGCTAAGTATATATCTACACATCTACTCACCAACACAAGCGAGTACCACAGTTATTTAACATTCGAGTCAATCTGTAGGATCTAATAATATTCACAACGAGAGCATTTGGAGGGTTCGGCATGTTGCCAAAGGCATTATGGTGCATATGTTCTTTATTCTTTGTTTGTTTCATTCCTTCACTCATGCTCCAACCATAACTTTGGGTGGTGAAAAATGAAGTGGCCAGATCGTATAACTGTAGACCCGCCAACTCCTACAAGGCTGAACGAGAATCATTTCCCATCTGAATCGTCCGCGCGTAGCAAGGAAAAATTATTTTGTTGCATCATAAAATAAGAATGACAAGCCTATATAAGGCTGACTGCATTCATAAAAGGAAATGTATAATCTGTGGACGCAGCAGCTTCGGTGCTACTACATAAGTACAAATTCCTTTCGCACCAAACTACTCATAGCAATTGCTAATACAGCCGAGTAGTTTAATATTATGCCAAAGAAGAAAAGATAATGAAAACGGAAAGATAATCCCACTATCATTCCCATTATTTTCCACTCATAATTTGTGCAAGAAACGTTTGGGCGCGTTGTTATCATACAATATTTATACTTCCTTCCTCATCGGTAGCTAGTGATTCATTTATCCCACAGTAGTTAAGTTTCGAGTAAACTTTTTTACTTTTAATTATAGCACTGTTACGCATACTATCGCACCCCAATATGCTCTGTCTAGGCCAGCTGCATGATTCACTGTATCTTCAATCAACGGGAAATCCGTTGGTTGCGTAGCATCATCTGATGCGATAAACCGAATAAGAGAAATGGCATTTGTTGTCGTTTTATTTTATTTTTAACTATCTACTATGCTAAGATCAAGGGCTTCGTTGCATCTGTTCAGAGAACAATTGTAAATCTCGTTCGAAACGAATGAATCATCATGCGATAGTTGTACCGTCCATTTTGCATACCTACACTGTTTGATTTATGCGTACCTTTTTTTTCCTATCCACAGTAAGCAGACTAGCATCGAAATTGAGCAGCTGAATGCTCGCGTTGTCGAGGCGGAGACCAAGCTTAAGAGCGAGGTCCAGCGTATCAAGAAGAAGCTGCAGATCCAGATCACTGAGATGGAGATGTCGCTGGATGTGGCCAACCACACCAACATTGAACTGCAGAAGACCATCAAGAAGCAGTCGCTGCAGCTTACCGAGATGCAGGCTCACTACGAGGAGATCCAGCGCCAGCTGCAGTCTACCGTCGATCAGTACGGTATAGCCCAGCGTCGCATTCAATCGCTCACCGGCGAACTGGAGGAGATCCGCATCAACTACGATTCCTCGCTGCGTACCAAGCGTCAGGTGGAGGTGTCTCTCGAGGAGGCCACCACTCGTATCAACGAGTTGAGCGTTGTTAATGCCAACTACGCCTCGCTCAAGGCTAAGCTGGAGACCGAACTGCAAACCCTGGCCGGTGACTACGAGGAAGTCACCCGCGAGCTGCGTGTCAGCGATGAGCGCTACCAGAAGATTCAGGTACATTTCTAATTTTGCTTCTTTAAAATGAAAAACACCTTTTCTAACGTCAACTGCAATTCTTTTCTAACGTTTTGCGTTGTTTTAGGTTGAGCTTAAGCACACCGTCGAGCTGCTGCACGAGGAACAGGAAAGAATTGTCAAGATTGAAGCCATCAAGAAGTCGCTGGAAGTTGAGGTTAAGGTATGCGTACACTAGCAGCTGTGAAATTGAACCGTCTGATAACATATTCATTTGCTCACAGCAACTGTCCATTCGTCTGGAAGAAGTCGAGGTCAATGCCGTGGCCGGTAGCAGACGCATCATCAACAAGCTCGAGGCCCGCCTGCGCGACATCGAAGTTGAACTGGACGAGGAAAGACGAAAGCACGCCGAAACGATCAAGATTCTTCGCAAAAAGGAACGCTCTGTAAAGGAAGTGTACATTCAGATCGAGGAAGATCAGAAGAATATTCAGATTCTGCAGGATGCCCTGGAGAAGGCCAACCAGAAGATCGCCGCCTACAAGCGTCAGCTAACCGAACAGGTGCGACTAGCTGTGCTATAAATACTTTACTCTCAAAGCAGTCTTTCTTGCGGTGAACTAATTGAACTTCTCTCATTTTCCAGGAACACAGCTCACAGCAGAGTGTCACCAAGGTTCGCCGTTTCCAGCGAGAGCTCGAAGCTGCCGAGGACCGTGCCGATGTGGCTGAGAGCAATCTGTGTCTGGTCCGTGCCAAGCACCGCACGTTCGTCACCACTTCGTCTGTGCCTGGATCGCAGGTCTACCTGGTTCAGGAAACCACCCGGACCATCAACGAATCTTCGTCTTAAATTTAGCAATGTCCTTTGCCTCCAGAGTGCCCTAACAGTTGGCCGAAGCGTCGTCGATCCTGGAAGCATGTGCGACGACTGAAAATCGGAAATAGCGAACTAGCATCCTCCAGCCGGTCCGATCATATGGGTTCTCACTCTGGACACCGCACGCTGCCAATTGGTTCATTTCATTATTTTATCCAGTTTCGTTCAACTACGTCCACGTGTACGTGTTGTGTTTTGCAGAAATTCTATGGCCTTCCTCAATCCTTAGCTCTTCTCCATTCTCTTTTCTCGCCCTTCCTTATGTTCACTGATTTATATCATTTTTCGTTGTGTATAGTTATGTTTAACATTAGCGTCTCCTTATTTTAATTTTTATTACGAAACTACGTCAGAGGGATGGAATACAGCATCAGCTGAAAAGTTATTCGAACATAAACAAATCGACAAACCAGACAACAGCGCTCACTGCGTACACTGTGAATATCTGACAAGTTATATCAACAAAAGCTCTTTACATTAGATGCTTTAAATCTTAACAAATTTGTGTTTGTTTGTGTAAAATGAGCTTGGTTACTATGTGCTGTACGTCGTTGCTGCTCTGAAGAAATGTGGATACTCTTCCCAACCGATCGTGGGTCAACGCGATCTATCGAGCTAAGTAAAATATTATGGAACAACAATGATGGGGCTTACCTACAAACAACCAACCAAAACAATTGAAAAGCCAAAACAAAACAGCACACAATCCGCTTGTAAAGGAGAAAAATAAAGTTTACTGATAAAGAATATTTTACTAAAATATCAATACAGGTATGGAGTGTTATTATTAGTTAAAACGATATTCAAAAGTAATTGCGCATACAATTATGCGTTCGAGTGGATCTATGATTTTTCTTTCATACTGTACGATAAAGATTGATTATTAATAAAACAAATCATTTAAATTGATATTCCCTTATCAAACTGCATATCGTATCTCTCCACTCTTTGAGTAGTTCCCAGTTATATTCTGTTATTCCATCGCCAACTTTTCATTCATCATTGATGCTAGCGCCCATTAAAACTTCAAACGTTATTTACTGTGTTAAACCATTTGCGGGAGTTTTTTTTTATTTGGTCGTCCACTGCTGTCTATTTTCTGTCGATCTAGATATGTTTAATTGCAATAGAACGATACCAATTTAATTTGACGATAAAAATAAATAAGTAAAAGTTCAAATCCAAATTGATCTTCGTAGTTTGACTGGATCATTGAAACCCTCCAGATAAAACAGGACAAAGTAAGAATATTGCCGGGTCGTCAATTCTAGAAAAATCAAAGGTTATATAGGTTCAATCTAACATAAGTTTACTTTTTTAATATTATCGCCAATACAAAACATTCCATAGTAAACCGGTGCTCGGTTGCAACCACTATGGAAATCATTGCACTCTTTTGTGAACGAAACAGTTTCAATTTCGAACTGGAAAGTGAAAACCAATAATTTGATAATTTAAATTAATTTATTTCATAATTTGAATTGATTGAAAATATTTCACTATTTTGAGCCATACAATTGTTTTATTAGAATGACAATTGTTATATAATTCGATTTTGTGATAAATGCATTTAACAATCGATTTAAATGCAGGAGCCTCGTAATTATTAGATCTGGGAATGGTCTGCAATAAGGCTTCACGAATCACGAACGCCTTGACCAGTCTCATGCCGAATCAGCATGGTCCTAACAGCAGCAGAAAACCACTGGTAAACGTAGAAATCACCATCATCCGTTACGCCGTTCCAGTCTGGGGGTGGTTTCTTCTTGCCAGCGAAACCCACCGCAACACAATACAACGGACGCATCGACCAGGAAGAGTTCCTTCCTTCGAGTTCTCAGCGCATTCCAAACGGTCTCATACGATGCCGCTCGTGTGTTAGCCAACACCATACCACTAGTTCACCTCATGGAGGAGGATATCCGCTGCTACAGAACGAAATGCAGCTGCGATGTCGTAACCAAGTAACGATGGACAACCTTGCGGAAGAAACGAACGGCAGCAGCGATACATGGGAGGCCGTCAGAGCAGCCGCTAGGACCATCTTCAGAACATTACAAGTGAGGTGACGCTGTTAAGCCGGGTTCGAACGCCTCTCCGACCAGTGGGTCACGAGATCCGAAGGAGGTCCGTGGCTCTGGGACAGCAAGCAGGCGCGTACGGGGAAACAGATAAAACAGCGTTGCAACAACAACAATAATAAGTTCTCTTCAGGAATTACAATGGACAGGTCATTGATATACAGCATAAATAGAAGGAGCCCGAGATTGCTGCCTTGAGGAACGCCGGATGTTGCACGTAGAGATCTTGACATGAATGATCCCATTCTTACGGAGTATGATCGATCAGTCAGATATGAATGCAATCATGTCACTAATGGCCTTGACAAACCTAGCTTATCTCGTCCTCGAGCTCTTATTGGCAAGTAAGATAGTATGTGAAACACTGTCGAAGGCAGCTGTAATGTATATGTATATAGCGTCGACTTGAAGGCCAGCATCTATGGATTTGTGGCAGTTGCTCACAAAATGCATAAGATTTTTCGTTGTGGACCTTCTGGGAACAAAACCTTGCTGACTATTACTGATATAGTTGCATGCTGAGGCCAACAGGGGCTCATAAACATAGAGCTCAAACACTGGCAGATGCACAAAGGGATGTTAGGCAGGATGCTGGAAATATACCCGAGCATAACGATTCGTTGAACATTTTTGCTAATACAGGAGCTTTTGATGTAGCACATTTTTTAAGAATCATTGCTGGGATTCCATCAAGTTTCACGGTGTAGTAGGGCTTGAGGTGTCCGATGGCCTGGACAACCGACATGGCGTTTATGGTCGACAGCATGGGCAGCAGGATTATGCACTCCAATTCATTGGTAAAGATCGTGCAAATTGTTCACACCCAAAAGGCTGGATCCAGATGCTAAAGAGATGGTGATCGATGGGCAATGTGTAACATGTGCAGAATAATCCAAACTGTGACTGGGTGCCAGTTACCACACTATATTTTGCTGGTTGAAGGTAGTGATTTGACTTCATTCGCGCATACGAATCATTGATAAAATTAGATAATGCTCCGAGGTAGTTACGGTCGGATCTTAAGTACGGTGGTAAATAAAAACCCTGACATAAATTCCGTAAGTGATACACGAATCCATGACGCTTCAAGAGTAGATTGGTTGATGGTAAGTGCCATAGAGGAGAAATGCATTGGGCGCGCAAGTAGAACACGAAACAGTGGACCCTCTCATAACGAGTATCCATTTTTACGAGTTTTTCGCATTACGAGTAATTCTAAATTCCCGTTCGAACGAGTAAAATTACGCATAACGAGCTTTACATTTCAGCCCGATACATTTCATTGTTTTTGGTGTTAACGAGCCTTCAAATACAACAAAGTCAAAAAAATCAGTTGAATGTTATGCGAAAAACCACCTGCACAAGAACTTTTTGAGTTGCAAAAACTGAAATCATGAATACAGGTTCTTCACTAGAAGAAAAATTAAACAAACAATCATGTGAAGCAATTCAGAAGCTGTTGCAAACATGGGCCGTTTTTCTTCATATCCGTAACCGCCTATCCTTAATGATCCTAAAGTTTCTGCCTTTGACAATACGTGTGTCAAATCACAACAATTTGCTATAAACCTTTGACAACTTTGACCAATTTTAAGTCAAGAACTGCGTAACTCGGGACCAGACTGTATCGCCATATTTTCATAACAGTGCATATGTTCGAACTATCACTTGACAAGACTGGGTCAGTTCGTTCAATTGTATTGGAGTGACCGATTTCAGCACTATTTTTCGATATCATTTTGATGGCATGACTGTAGCGGTAAGTGTCAATGTCGTAGAAATCGAAGTTAGACAATCAGCGAACGATTTGACCTTCGATAGCAGATTACTCTCAATGTACGATCTGAGATTAACAATCTCTCTCATACTTAGCATCTCATCGTTGATGATAGATTTGCCTGAATTATTGGCTAGAATAAATATAAAAGTTTCGTCACTTTAGACCACTCAGTATTGACCATAAAAGACGTGCATATAGCGATGGGGATTTCTCTTAAAAATTATCTGCGTTACGTGTTTTTTGACTGGCATCTTTTCTAATTATTCTAACTAGGCAGACTGTTGGTACTGTGCTTTGCGTTTGATATGCTGTTTGTTGTGTTATTGTAATGATATAAACTAAACTTGTAAAACAGTGATAAGGCCGGTTGTCTGGCCAGTATGCCAGAAGCACAACACTGGCGCTTTTAGTTCACTTTACGTCTTTACTTATGATGATATGCTACATTTTGGCAATTAGCAGTGTTCGTAATACATCGAAAAATTATGCAATTTACATCAAACAAATGTAACATTAAACAAAAATAAGTTATCATTTATAAAGAAATTGGCAGAAGCTTTTATTTTCACTGTATATTTGCTTCAAAACTTACTTTTATGTTTAAAATGTTTACAAAAACCTTTCACACAATTTACTCCTACATCGCTAGTCGAGAATATTGTTACTATTGCTACTAAGTAATTCCTATGAAATGTTTATTGTTCACATGAAAATGATGATTATGTGTCTATAATGAAAGTTTCGACTAAAAGCGATAACTGCACTGCACTAACACTTACGACTAGTTCTTGTACAAAACCGTGTTACAGCTAAAGGTACTTTTCGGGTTGGGAGGTGGGGTAGGGCTTTGGGGTATTTTTCAGATTGTTCACCTCTATTTTCTTTTCTTTTTATGTGTTCGCGTTGCCCTAATATGAACGCGTACTCTTTAGTCTTTTATCACTAAGGCTACTATTGATGGGGATGAAACACACACTTACAAATAGGCACACGGGCACACATGAAACGTGGACAGTCTGTTTAGTATTAAAATCTAATGACATCCCATAAATGCCACAGCATAAAGTAATTATGTTCCTGTAATTTGTTTCTTTTTGCACTACACTTTCTACATTTAATGACTTGCTACTTTTATCGGCGGAATGGTCTTTGCGCAATCAATATTTCTTCGCTACTAGATCCTTGTCATCTGACTGTAAGAAATCATCTCAAGTGCTCCATACAATCATTTAAAACACTATGGAGTACCATCATCTTTCAAATTATCTTTTGCGCATATTTGGATTGATGGTTGAAAACATTGAAATAAATAAATTTACAATCATCCATACACATTTGTTATGCGTACAACAACTAAACATAAATAATCAGCCTAAATGTTGAAAAAATGCACATTTAGCTCCTATAGCCTCGGTGCTTTGTAAAATGTGTTGTATGTTTGAATATTATTCCACGTTGGCTTTCCAGCTATCGTAGGCTATCAAACGTAGTCTGATGCACTTATTGTCCCCTCCGGCAGTGTTTCTGAATGTTTTTCAATAGTTAGCAGGTTGTTCGATTCGTTCAAGAAATGACTTTGGACATTATGGTTTTTGTGAGGAGATGACATTTCCTTCAGATCGACAATCTCATACGGACGCTCGTCTTCATCCTCCGCGCCGGTCATATTGGCATTATTAAGCAAACCGGAGTAGTACGCACTGCCTGACCCGCTAGCCCCTCCACTAGCACTGTGTGATCCGGTCGGTATTGCTGGTAGTGGGCAGTTCATGATTAGAATGTCGTTGTCTGTACCCTGAAAGAAAGTTTTTGTCATTAATCTATTTTTTTTTCTTTTTAAAGCAACAAACTACAATCATCAGTACGGAATGTTTGGCCAGTTCAAATCCACACACAACAACAACAAAACATAAATAAACTTACTCACATGTTGTACGGAGCCTGATTTGTAGGAGGTAGTTTCTGAGGGACCAACTTCGTTTCCCACTTCAGCATACGATGCTTCGTCAATTTGCACTGGATTATAGTTATTGTCATCCATGTGCGTGTAGTGGTTCTCGACCGGTAGCGTATGGGAGTTTACTAGTTGATCTGGCGTTGACAGATTCTTGCGACTGCTAAACCATGTCCACAAGCCGGAATTTGTACTACGAGGGCTACATGACCCATTGGTCGAGTTTTTCGATGTTTGATTGTCAAAATTTAACCCACTGGTATCCTTTGTACTACTAGAATCGAAACACAACGTCCGGAGTCCATGCGGGTTGGTGCGTAGCCTGAAACGGAATCATTTTAACATATCGTTAATTTATCATTCAATCACCATGTTTGCTAGCATTGTGCTCACCGTTTACATCTAAGAAATACTATCATTATTATGGCACCGAGAAAAGCAGAAGTCAGCGAGACCACAATCAGCGCAAATGTCCAATTAAATTCCTTCGTGTCTGATGATGTAAAGATTTCTTCTAGAAATTAAAAACACAATTTGCCATTAGTTTATTTTCATGTAAATGTAGTTTACAATACCACTTACTTATAGCACCATCCAGCGACAATGTCCCCTTATCTTGCCAGGCCCACGAACAAAGATCGCAGGTGGTAAGGCCGTCCGGCGCAATGGATTCCTCTAGAAATGGGGGCCTCGGTGGTGGTGGGACAAACTTTCCATTCCAGTAGCTTTGATCGATTGTATCGATCACTTGCATTTCGTCGTCGATCATTGAGAGACTTTCTGCTTCTAAGCTCCTAGCGCTTAGAGAACTCACTTGTTTAACAGCTGTTCTAGCAGCAAATAATCGTTCAAAATCAAGCCTGTGAGTGTCAATCGGAAAGGTGAGGTTGCTGCTCGTATTATATGCTGCGTTTGAACTATAGCTGCTATTTGTAAGTATATCATCTTGCTCAACGCTAGCACTGTATTTGGTCAACATCATACATTTCTATGAACCTGAAAATGAGAAAAACGAAATATTTAAATCATTATATTATATACACTTCTTCGTCCGTCGATTGATTCGTTCATTCATTCGTTCGTTCCACAAGCAATGCTAACTACTTGTTAAAATACATTCAAACTGAAGTTTGTCTTAAGATCTCTATATTTAATAAACTAATTTGCTTGCAGAGTAAGTAAAAAAATGAAAAGTAAAAAAAATCGTTTTTAAAACTATAGCAATAGAAAGAGAGGTGTTATAGAACAATGAAAATAAATTGTTTTTTTGCACTACGATTATTTTCATGAGGTTTTTGTGTTGCTTTCAGGCGTGAAACTCCCATCAATATACAGTTCACTTGTTCATTTATACTACCAGCAAATTATTTTTACATGTTTTCCTGCTCTATAATAAACGATTATGTAATTTTCCCCAACAATATCCTCTCTTGGTTCGAAACAAGTCACAGATAGCCGGTTCGTTCGATAGGGTTTAGCATTCTAGATAAATTACGGTTGTTTTGATAATGAAAAAGAAAACAATACTGCTGTACTTTCGCATGCAAAAGTAGTTTATAACATATACTATTGTGAAACTTACATTATTTAATCTCATAACACTAAATAATCTAGCTACGTACAAGAGACAGCACTGTTAACGTTTAATGAAACACGAACCGAGCACACCCCGTCAAAACGCATGAAACGTATGGAAACAGTAGAAAAGTGTGGCCATGCTCATGACATTGTCTACAAAAGGGTCAGACACTTTCAAAAATCGATTAGTTATGGATGGTGCATGGAAAAATACTTTTAGCCGTTTTGTGAAACAATATACAGTTCGCTTCATTTTTACATATACAAGAAGACTTACAAAGCCGGAATTAACTAATTCCATTTGCACATTATCGTTGTCGAGTCTTACCACCAACCTTACAGAGTTTCCTATAATTTACATTCTTTTTGCTCATTTCCAAATGTTGCCTCTACTGGCTAAGTGTTAACACAGTTTGCTGCATTTTGTTTCAATGAACTTACAAAACAAATTGAAAAACATTTTACATAAAAGTCAGGACGTAGTTCAAGGACTGACAAACCTACTAAACGGTAAAATAAAGTCTAGTAAGCCTGAAAAAGGCCGGTATGGTGGCATAATGTGGGTCCGTTTACGCCTAGAAGAAGAAAATCACATTACAAACAAATCACAAATGAAGTGATATTGCAGAAAAAATATGTTAGAATTTAAAATTTCATTGTGCATAAAGCTCAAATGACATAAGTTCAAAAATACCGATATGATTGTTATGAAAACTTCCCAAACTGTGGTTATCAGTGGTAGAACTTATATTTCAGTAACCAAACATAATGTTGTACACATACTTTATACACCTAGCGGAACTGACTTGTCAGGGACGTTGGTTTTATAAAACTGCAAAAATCCTCGTTTTCATTCTCGTCCATACCGACCGTTGGCGAATAAACATTTTAAAATTAAGTATCATAACTCATTATTCTATACTTCACAGTATTCAAACAATTTATACATATGAACGAACGAACGTTTCCGTTACATATGAACAAACGTTTCCGATGACCAACTAAAGCTTTTCAATTACTCTCCAACGTGCATGTGCAACAACGTTCTAGTCGTTGCTACCAAGCTGGCGTTCAGAATTGCCATAACTTAACCGCCCAGATTCAAATCAATCTCAAGATCCACTTTCGTCTATATTTGCGTAGACTACACATTTGAAGTATTCTTCGTTTAGCACAACAGCAATTCGTACCACTTCATCTCATGCCACATTTAGCTAGACTCAGCGCTTTCAATCAGTGTTTGCAACAAGTTCATCGTCCTTTTCTATTGGGAACAAGGCTTTCAACACCATCGTCCTGAAATGTATCCGTCGTCACTTTTTACATGGCATGATAAACACTGGAGTGAAAGAAAAAAATGCTCAAACACTTTACAAATGACTTCATTTGCATGGTCAAACAGTGATATGTCATTGCATCAGTCCCGCTAGTCCCTTGAGTGAAGTACGTCATATCGTCTGCCGTCGTAGTCGCGTTCAGCATCCGATAAAATTGTATTCCCCGTAACAAGAGGCCTGTGCGTCTCAGTGAGCATATTTGTGCAAACATTATATGAGTATAGCACCCATAAACTCATCATCCAACGAGCGTCAAGCGTGTCGTACGTTTCTCTGACAAGAACCGTTTATCATCTGTATGTTTTGAGTATACGTTTAATATTCACACTGCTAAAACGTGCGTATTACATCGTTTCACTCATGGACTTTTGATTTTCAAACAATTTTCAATATTCCAATATTCGTATTCCAAAGCTTCCTTCAATCATGTGCACATCAAAAATAAATTCATAGGGTTAAATTATGTTCTTAGCAAATACCACAACGTGTTACAGATATTCGTATTCCAAAGATTCCTTCAATCATGTGCACTTAAAAAATAAATTCATAGGGTAAAATAATGTTCTTAGCCAATACCAAAACGTGTTACAGATTACATTACAATTACAACATTACGCTGTTAACCAATTAAGAAAATGCAATTTTTTAAACAACCGAGCTTTCCGAGGTGCTTGTAAACTTTATCGACGTCACAAAAATAGAAACTTCTTTAACGGCGTCTTTTCAAAAAAGCATCTTTGTGGCATTCTGTGGCATAGACGCTATCTCGATGATATCATTTCACCACAGGCAGAATCATTGCTTCAAGGACTTTTACTTAGAGCACCATATCTTGTGCACATCTTTATTCAAAAAAACAGTAATGAACGATCGCTCTGTGGTATAATATTCCCCGACAACTTCACATTCTCAAGAGGCGCACCAGACTTGCAAACCATTTATGTGCACCGAGCGTGAATAAAGCGCCATTCTAATCATGCAGCGGCTTATGATGCTGCATGATAGGCCTTCTTCAGAAGCTTAAACACCCCACAAGACACCGAATGTACACGAAACGATGCAACGAGAAGGACCGTTGTAAAAGAAAGCAATTCCGAAAGGAAGCAATGGCTAAAAAATCGTAATTAAAAATTCAACTCGCCTTTGATGTAGCGCTCTAGAGCTATGCCAGACGGCTAGTGCTTCACTAGACTGGTTCACTACGTAGTAAAGGTAATTTCAGTATTTACTATGGATTTTTGAGCGTTTTTTTAAACAACCAATTGTGAACAGTGTATTACTAGCTATTACACGTCTTAATATGAAGGTACAAAAACATACTCTTAATCGTCATATGCCACAAAACAAAATCAATTAACAGTAGATGATTGTATTAGAAAATAATACACTTCTTCTATTGGCGTAAACGACCTACGCGATCATGCCGGCCTTGTACATGCTTGCGATACTTAATTTTTCCACGTAGCTGGATAGTCAGTCCTCGTCACGGGGGGACAGTCCGGATGAGAATTGAACTACGTCAATTAATAACAAAATAATACACCTTACTCCTAATTTCGGGCGACCCGGTAATCTAATAAAAAGTCGGACGTAGCTCAATTCGGACTGTCAAAGTCAAATGTGGTAAAAACAAAGTATAGTAAGCCACGACAAGGCAAGCGTAGACCGCTTAGGTCGTTTACGCCTAGAAGCCTTACTCGTCTATTTAAAATAGCATTTTAATTTTATTTTCTTCATTTATGTATTTAGTGTCCAATTGAATGATGAGCTGACCGTATTGTAATCACAAAACTAAAACCAAGTTTTAAGCGTTTAGGAAAACTTCTTTACTCTTTAAGTTATTTATGCATTGCTTCAAACCCATTCCGTTTGTTAATTTCCACAGAGCAGTTGAAATTGGTGTGTAAAATCCATACAAATCATTACAAAGAGAAAAAAAAGCAGACTCTTCAGCAAACGAGCAAGTTTCATTTGAAATGGGTTTGTGATATATTTTATGCTGAATTCGTTAGTTTATATCATCTCATGAGGTCGCATACTCGTTGAACATCTGGTGCATATGCATTATTATTGCATCCATTCCCATTCAGGTTCGTGGAACACACAACATATTTTTTACATTCACACAATAAAGCTCTGTAACTGCGAGCATATTTTCTATCAAGAGCTGTCGCGGTAGGCACACGCATTAAACGATTAAAAACGCTACGCAAAAAGGGTTCCGCAGGCACACGCACGTTAGTTTTGGAAGTACGTGTGGTGGCGTGTTCAAGTGGTCGATTTACGATCATACTCGATCCTGTGTTCTCACTTCAGTAACACACTCGAATTTTCAGTTATAAAGGCAGTATTTGCCAAGTCCGACACGATTTCAAGTGTGGATAAATGGAATGAAGGAATGAACTCTCATGTACCACTCGACACAAACTTCTCCTCAATCTTTATGACTTCACAAGCCAAAACAGAAGCATCACAGTTTTAATACAATTGCATATGTACATAGATATTGTAATGCATAGTTTACTTTAAAATATTATTTCTTCATCCTGTAATATTTTCTTGATAAACTCTGTTGCAATCGTTCAAGCTTAACTAACACAACTTTGGATATAAACATATTCATATGATTTTGATAGGATTCATGGATCTTGATTTGATATGGCATCGGAAATGCAATTGCAGCCAACCCCTTTTTACACTATAAGCCGTTTTGTTACGCTTCTCATGTACAGTAGTTGCACCAATCATCTCAGCAACTCATGTGGGAGTGTGCTCTTGAGAGCAATAATCGTGCCCAGGTGGTTCATACCACTTTTTTTATAGCACCAACACAACGACCTTAGGTCAGCTATGACAAACGTACTCCGACTCGGTTCTGGTTAATTGTAGTTTAGGACGGTTAATTTATATTTATTGTGGTTTTCTCTTTTCTTTTCAGGGCAATAAGTAAAATCTGCTCAACTTTGTAAATTCATCGTTCGACATATTCCTTACTACGAGCAAACAAAAAACGAAAGCTGTGTAGCTATTATGTACATAAAAAAAACTTCGATGCAGAAATATATTATTTGACAAAACAAATGAATACACAAAGCATTCAGTCTTACAGACGGTTGTCACATTTACCACTTCTACAAACGAAACAGCGGTACAGCAACACAGGAAAAAGCTCAACTTCGATTGGGGTCTACAATCAAGAAAAGAAACACGACGAAAAATAACGAGAACAGGAACAAATTTCGTCGATCGGTAAAAAGTCACAATTCTTTCAAAGACCTTTCAGGAGTTGCATTTTTAAACACGAACACAGTTGCAGGTGCACCTGAATCGATAACTGAAGTGGCAGTAAGAAAGTTGCAACGTCGCCGAGAAAGATCATACATTAATGTCAGTGTTCTTGGAATGGAAGCAAATGCAACATCGTTGACAGCGTTGATAGAATATTTTTACAAATGATAAACAGCGTTAAATTTTACCTGCAATTAGAACAGCTATCGATCTTCAGTAGCTCCATATGGAGAATTTAAAACAAAATTGCAAACTCCACATATTTGCAAAACAACAAATAACTTACTATCCAATACCAGCAATGGCTACTCCATTTCATCAATTATTGATACTCTACGCGCCAATTTATTTTTGTCTCTCGTCCTTGTGCCCTAATTTACGTAATTCATGAGTGTTGGTTAACGGAACAAAGCATGTGTAATGATAGAGAACATCTGTTTTTTTTTTCATGCATTTCATTGTCGCCTTGCAAAACCTTTTACGATATTGCGACACAAATAAATCAATACTAGATACCTGTATTAATGTGCTATGTTACGTTGTCACAATTTTTGGACACGAAGCGATCGAGGTTGATCAAGCCTATCGCTACATTACAATCTCCTACATATCTTGCTCCGCTTGCCACTACAAGATACATAGATTTTGTTGGCGCATGAAACGTTACTTAATTTATTTTAATTAGAATCAGTGCTCTTGCATCCCGCAACTCCCGTTGACCACATGCCATACTAAATTATGTTCACTCTCGACCGCTGCACCAATGAACATAATGCTGCACCAGTTCTTTTTATTCGTTGAGTGATTTTTGAGCTGACTGTGTTTTCTCATTGAGACAAAAGACGACAGCACAGGAACAACGCAGCAAACGGAGACGGCTGCATAGAAACGCAGTTCTGGAAATGCACAAAATATGTACATTTCTGATGAATCGAATGTTCACGTTGCCTGGTACGCAATTGGATCGCAGTCCATGCTGTGGCCGGTTTGGTACATACGGGTACGCCCGTTATATGGAGTATGTGTATGAGCACATCTTCTCGGTTTCTTGAAACAAACACTAACGCAAGCTTAGCGCTCAGAATACTCCTTATGGCTGACTGGGGGCTATCCAGGCACTTAAGAGCTTTGCCATGTTTGGCTGCTCCGGTACGGTTACCAATAGCAATCGATTGGTGTGCCATATTTGGGGTCACAGGAATTTTACATGAAATATGTAACGAGAAACGCATTGTACTCTTGAAATAGGGTCAGTAAAGGTTCGTTCGCTGATATGAGTATGAATGTTTTGCTTTCAAGCGGTTTCTTGTCGTACGTTGACAACGAACATTTGCACCCCGAATGTAGCATTTTAATCTGAATGTAAATAAATACGATCAAAACAACGCGATTATATTAACGTAAAAAATAAGTATGTACAACATACATAACACAAGCAGAAAACATAATTCTAGTATTGTTTATTTCCAATGTTAAAATTTTAAAGATTTGTCGATTTTACTTAAAATTTAAATACTATTTCCCGGTATTTCAAGAATTCACCATCGTCTGACCATTTTAAATTTTTCAAAGCTCCAACGACGAAACAAACCTCAGCTGTGTTTTTTTCAGTTTCTCATATTGATAAGTTTCTTTGTATTACTCTAATGATAAACACTGGTGAAATAAAAAATAACAATTAAACTAATCAACAACAATGCGTTGTCGACTGCTGCGTGGTACAGCCATTGAATGCATGTTTTGACTCCAAATCTCCTAAGGAACGAGCCCACGATACGCTGGACTGACTATCTTGCAACGGTTAAACCAATTAATCGCATATAGATCTGCCCGTAAGAGACTGAGGTAGTCATAGACCGTTTATGACGGCAACAATAAACGACTGATAAACGTAGTTTACAAACCAATAGCATCAATGTTCAACCTTAACTGTCAAACATTCTTCACGAGCATGTTGTACGTCGAATAAACGTAATTTCTCATATTACACAGAAACGACTCCATTAAGGTAAATCATGCAATCCGTTGGATGTCGAAAACTAACCCCCTGTGAAATCGTAACCCATCTTCGGGCCCAATCTTATCTTATCGCTGTTTAACGATAAGTTGTACGAGTTTTCTACCAAACAGCCATGCGTGCAGTGTTGTTTCGAGGCGACTCACAATCATTACTGGACCGCGACCGTGGATCGGTGCAAAAGCGTTTTGCGAATTTCGCACACACGTTTTCTCGACTACTTTGAGATTTTAGCATTACTACCCGAGACCAGATCACCTGTTCCATGGCTGCTTCTCCTAAGTGTACAATTTCGTTCGATGACAATTACCATGGCGTGTTCTTTGCCGGCCAGAAATTTACAGGCACGGTTGACGTTAATCTACACAAGACAAAGAAAGTGAAAGGTATATTAACAACTAAAAATACGATACAAAACCATGGTCTGTGTAAATGTGTGTAACAAACAATAACATGTGTCACTCTTCCTTATGATTCTAAAAGGAGTATTGCTAAAAGTGACTGGTCTTGCATGTGTCCTATGGACGGAAACCTATGGGACTGGTACAACTGTTGCATTCCAGGGCCGAGAAGATTTCCTCCAGCATACAGTCGATTTCGTACGCTCCGAAACCGGTATGGAAAACATTTTCCCTGCAATCAACTAGCAATTTCATTCGATGGTTTTCTTTTCTCATTTCTAGACGATCCGATCGTTATGGCACCTGGACGTCAGATTTACAAGTTTGCTCTGCAACTGCCTAATACACTGCCTACGTCTTTCGAAGGCGATTACGGTTACATACGGTACACTGCTCGGGTCGTCTTTGAGCGTCCGTGGAAATTCGATCTTACCTACAAAATCGCGTTTACTGTGGTGAATCAGCTCAACCTCAACACCGTCTCTCCACCGTTGAATGTGGCGGTAGTTCAAGAAAACATTAAACATTTCTACTGTGGACCATGCCGTTCGGACCCATTAACTATCAATGTGATGCTGCCGATGACGGGCTACGTACCGGGGCAGTTCATTCTCGTTGCAGTCGACATTGCCAATGGAAGCAATAAGTGCATTACAGAGGTGAAGCTTAAACTGCGCCGTCAAGTACGATATTGCAGTCAAACTCCGTACAAGCAGATACGCTCAGTTTACAATACCTTGGCAAAGTTTCAGTGCAGTGGTGTCGACGTGAAGGGATCGGCAGGATACGAAAGACGATTTCTAGTGCCCTCGGAGCCTCCGACCCGTAGTGATACAATCATTCGAATCGAGTACTTTGTTGAAGTGACTGCAAAAGTTCTAGGAATGGCCTACAGCCCAGAAGTACAAATACCAATCACAATCGGAACGGTGCCTCTAATCAACCTTAATCAAAGACAACACAGAGCATCCATCGTAGAGGCACATATGACGACTGCCTCTTCCCTACCTCGAAAGATCTTTCATACCAGTGTGCCATCGCTAGTGAGTAAGTTGTTTGAACAAAGTCCTGACGCCCAGTGTGTTTTACGCTAATTGATTTTATTTTATACTTTTTCCAGTTCCTCACACTTTCGAAAAGTCAGCGGGTCGTAGCGATGTGAACATTCAAGATGACGACGAGTCTCCTTCCTTGGGAACATTGCCTTTTTCACCTCGCTACCCTATGTACCATTTTGATACAGATAACAAACCTGCAGTGCATAGTGCAAAACTACCATCAATCCATGCTCAAACTGCAAAAAACTCAAACAAAATTCCACCAAGCAGTACGCCAACCACGAACAGATAACAGGTTAAGTGGATCAGCATTGATAGTAGGCTTCTACTCAAGTGGATGTCGTTTGCGTAATCCGTGCAAAAGATTTTTTAACAAATATTCGTACTTACAAACAGTGCTATCTCCAATGTGATTTATTTTAAGAGACTCTTGTTTGCTTGCCAGCTACTGGTATGCATTTCACAACACGCGTTAGATAAAGAAGCTGATTTGAAACAAATCGTCGTATGTATCGATTCATGAATTTGCACAATTCACTGTCAGTTGTAAGTGCTTCTTCCAAGTCAAGTTTCTTTAAACTTGAACAAATACAATTCAATTGTAAATTAGTCTAGATCGAAATATCCATGTTTTTTTCACTTAAGTTGTTTTCACTTAACTAAGAACAACCTGTACAAGTACCAATATATGGAAAACAACGACCTACACTATCACTAACTGCACATCAAATCTGAAGCAAAGGCAAGATCGTTTTAAATTGTTTTAACAAAACTATAACAGCACGGTGTTGAGTTGTATGTTTCCAAACTGAGATGAGCCATAGTGAGCCTATTGCAGTGTTTAGACCGATGTTCGTATACATCGAAATGCATAACAAAAAAACAACACGACGTTCCATGTACACGACAGAACAGAAAGCACCAACTTCATTTACCTTCCCTGTGTTCATTCGGTAGTAATGTTTGTGATGTTGTACCACCTCTCCACAAATTACACCTCGAGCGACGGTCTGTGCTGATCGTTGCAACGGTTCAGGCAATGCAACCGGCTGAAGATGGAACGATGCACGGCAAGAGGAAAATTATTCACCCAGGGTGGTCTCGACTCCAACAGCCCAAACCGCCGTTGTTCCCATAAAAGGACGCAGAGAAGAAAGGCAGTCTTGGGCAGCTTTCGCACTGGCAACATAAGGGTCCTTGAGCAGGTTGACCACTTTCAAAGGAAGTTGGGGTAAAGTATTGGGTGTTTCAATCGACGATGGAGCAAGCCCATTTGTAACTCTTTCTTGCACCTTTTATTCCTCACAGTCCTAAATGTTAAAACAAAAATTCTGTAAATTACACACCAAAGTATGTGATGGCATTTTGAATGGCTAGAATCACTACTGGATAAATAAATCTATGATTCTGTAGAGATTACGGGTTACTCATATAGCATCATTTAATAAGACTTTTATATAGAAGCAGTACAAATATACTCATTTTAGCTTTCAAATTTGAATGTTTCAAACACATATTTGTAAAAACATATGATAAAGGGAACACCAGTGGTAAGCTGAAATGTAAATAATATCACTTCATATGGAAGCTCTCAATCCTCGCAATTCAATATATTCTCTTGAACGTACACCATGCATTTGTAATGTTTGCTATAATCTTGCGACATTGCATTAAACGAAATGCACTCTACCGAGTGCAATTAGAAGTTTTGCTTACTGGAGTTCGAGTATTCTTTGTACTGCAGCTCTTTTGAATAAAAACCCTAGAGTCACCTCGAGTGGATCTTTCAAACAGCGATAAAAGAATATTTTTGCACACAAGAACATATTATACCTTATTGCTTACAATGCATGGCGACGGATACTTGTAAACATTTTTCTCCATTTTACTTTTTTCTCCCTTTTGTCGACATGGTGCATGAATGGCTCCTCTGTTTTTTTTTTTTCGTTTTTTTTTTTTGTTCCGAAACCTCCAACACCCACTCAACCATCGAAAGTGAAAAGCAAACTTAGAAAATCTCATCCCACCTGCAACCGCATTTGTTTGCCGCTGCATCAAGAAGCCGGCTGATGTGTTGCAAAGTAGCTGCAATACATAAATTTTAATTACTTTCTTCCTCTTCCTGCTTTTAAGCGAGCACTGCACTGAGTCATCCCGAACCACCACCAACGCTGTCTATGAGAGGACAGCATCATCTTTGGCCATTACGAAACGCAGATAATAGCGAAGTCGGTTTTCTTTTCCACTAACAGCAATATTCCAAAACACAATCTTACCAATGAAAGGATACACACGACCGTATGTTACCATTCGTCCGTGACTAGAGTCCTTTTGAAAAGTGGCTTTTACCAACTGCCAGGGGCATGAAATTGCACCAACAGAGCTTGTTTTTCCCCCTCTTGCAGCACTTCTAATGAGGCTTTCCTCGTATAAATAGCAGCAAAGCATGCTGCATTAGGCGGAAAAATAAAATAAAACAAACCTCGATCATATTTGCCACCGTCAGTATAGACGTCAGGCAAACGTTTCAAGTAAGCGCATCGAAAGCAAATGGGAGTTATGTGTTGTATGAGTATGTAAAATATAAAATTCACATATAGGCAACTTTTTAAATGTTTTAAAGGAAATAATCAAATAATTAATCATTCTTACAATCTACTAACTCACTTCTGTATGATTTCATTATCCTTCCGTACTCAGTAGATTCGAGTGGAAAGATAAATATTTTAATCTCTCAGTTCCACAAATCCCTAAACACACCGTACACCGTAGGCAGTACAGAGGAGTGTAAAGTTCATTAAAACCAAACGCGTACATAATTGGAAATCTGCTGCAAACATATAGGCTCATTTACCTCTTGCGATGGGAAACATTCTCATCTCCACAAAACGGGTAACATAAACGGCGACGCAGAGAACTCCTACGCATTTTGCGCCAACCGATCATCAAAACTCTTTAATTGGCCGATCTGCCATCAGCCGATACTCGTTGTTTTCTTTGCAGCCAATTTGCAGATAATCGACGACGACGAACTCACCAACCTGGCTGCGCACCATATCCTGCACTTTCCGCCCAAACCAAATCGTGTACGGGCTTTTCGATGCTCGATGCGATCATGCTTTTTTCCCGTGGCATCGCCGTCGCCAAAGAAAACGACGATTAACGATCGTTTTATAGACGGAACGTAAGCAATCGCTTAGCAGAAATAAAATATTTCCTCTCAAGATCACTTTCCAAGCGACTAATTGGATGCAGCCGTTTAACGATTTGGTGCTTATTGCTTATGCATTCTTCTAATGTCATTAACATGTTTTTCTTATGTGCTAAATACAAATAAACAATCCTCCAATAAAAGTGTTAAGCAAAATGTATCGTTTCATTCATGAACAAAAGCTATCGGTACTACATATTTTAAAGTGATTTGGCTTTTGTTTTGAATTAATAAACATCATTCAAATCTACAAATAAAACAATATGAAATATGTCCTTTGCATAATAGCAATGAATTGCAATCAGAAAAACCACAATTTCAATTAACATTGCTGTATTTTTTTAAACACCTACATTTTAACGTTTTCCGGACATTTATAGCTTCACCTCCAAACATTCTTTGCTGTTATTCCAGCCTCTCACTGTTCGACGTTCGCACTTTTGAAGACTCTCGAGTATGCTGCTGTAAAACTGTTTTCCCCCTACAGGCACGCTTTTAGTGTCTCATGAGTTGCTTTTTTACCTGAATCCTGCCCAGTGGTATCTTACTTTTCAATTTTATTACTTTTCCCACCTTCAGCTCATTGCGTGGCCGTATAAAGCAGCGAACAAAACATGTAAAAAGTCCATAACGAGAGTACGAGTATATTAAAATTGCATATACTTCTGGTTTCTCTGGCCGCAATTCGATACTTCTGCATGTGCCTGCCGTACAGCGTTTGCATTGGCTTCATCACCAGCCGAAGCTGGCTAGGCTGTGGTCAAAGTTTTGCATGCTTTTCCCAGTGCCATCCTTCTCCCATCTATACTTTGCCCAAAATGGAACCGAAAACAACATTGCATTTTTATTATTTACCATCCGGAACCGAAATGATCGAACTAATGATTGAATTTTTTGCACCGTTCTGCCATTCTTTTTTGGCTTCTTTCCTGGGTTGGAAATGCAACTTCATAAATTTTACATCCGCCTGCACAGTTGCACGCTCCCCTGTAGCAATCTGCGGCCGTAAAACACACAACACATGACGCAATTAAAGTCTAGGTAATTTTATCGTTCTTGTAGCAATGTAGCAATCAAAAAGGGTTGTAAATATGTGAGGAGCCGCTCAATAAAAAAAAACATACTATAATATTAGTTTGACTTCTTTTTTATGTTTTTTTATTTACTTTTTTAAATTTTTGCTTATCCTTTCTTTTATTTCAAATTACATTTATTTAATGCTTACCTTTACGAAACATCGGTCGCAATGTAGTTTCGTATGCTTTCGTGCAGCTAGCAAATAAATTTGCTGTTTTTTCATAAACAATAATCGATGGTGCTTTTTAAAAGTCAAGCCTATTTACGACATTCAATTAAAAGCAGTTGCCTTATCGATATTATGTACTTTCAGTAGCACTTTCAACAACATCCACTTAACCATTCCACTTTATTGTAGATATTTGTACATATGTTTAACGTACGCAACGCAATAAAATGCAACAATCTGCATTCACTATTTAAAAAAATCGCACAAAACACAAGAATCACACACTCTAACTCTGTCGAAAATTGGACTCAACCAAACATTCCCCACGCGCTGGCGCCGGGAAGCGCGACGATGATTATTATTTTCCTCCTAATAACTTCATTTGCTCGCCATTCCACTTTGCTCTTCCGTGCGTTCCTTTGATCTTTTTTTTATGCCAACATTTCCGCACAAACAGAAACGTCGAAGATCAACTAACGTATCGTGGTAACGGTCGTTTTGATCGCTTTTAACCAAACACTCGCTCCACACTTTTTGGCACTTGTCGCGTTTGCTTTTTGATGCTTATCTTTTTTCCGTTTGATGCTTCCTGGGTTGTGTTTTGTTTTTTTTCCGTTTGATGCTTCCTGGGTTGTGTTTTGTTTTTTTTTCCTTCTGCGTTTCGTTCCCGTACACTCTAACACTGGCAAACGACAATCGCACTCAATCAAGATGCGTCAACTCTATCGAGAAGGAAACTAGTTACCACTGGGACGCACTTAAGCCCACGACGAACTAAAGTGACCATCGTCGGAGCTGGCCATCATACCAACTCGGGCAGAGTCTTGGGTGTTACCGCGATCAGCGGTCGATCCAGTGGTCGTTGCCGTTAACGCATCGCCAAACATTACGACGTAGATGCTGCAGAAGAAGCACCACCAGAACACGCTGAAAACCACGATGCAGAACCCGAGCAGTGCCAACCGTTGCATGTACGCGCACATCCGATCACACATATTAACTGACGCTGCACCAGGCACAACTGCACTGTTCGACCTGCGGCTGCCGAAGCCCTTCTGATACCGAAAACCGGGTCCAAACGGCCGTTTTCCGACGCCTTCGTCGCGTTCGCCGATCCGGTCTTTTGCAAACCGGCAAGCCTCGCGCAGCTCCCTATGCTGACGGCGGGGCTGGAGGTGCATTTGTTTTACTACTACAACCTCGTCTACCTTTACCGCCACGTGCTTCCTCGTCATCAACGCCACCCGGCAGCATGACCCACCAAGTTGATTGAATGCTTGGTTCCGCTCGCGGCTGCCCTCTCTCTTGCACACTCATGCGTGTTTATTCGCAAAAAATGTCCCGAAGCCTACCTCGCACTATGGGCCGTTGAGTTGAGACAACTTTTACCGGGATAAATAACAGTCCAGTTACAAAAAAGAAACCCCCACATCACAACACTGTCACTCAGAATGCCCAAATAATTTTATATCAAACGATACAAATCACCTTCCAAACATAAGTCCTTATCGCATGCAAAAGTTGGTCTTTGGCCATTTATACCGGCCGTTTCTACTGTTCGCGTTACACGACCGACCCAAGACCGGATTGTTTTCAACCAGCCCCTTCCCCATCCTCCTCCAACGTTAGCCTGGTTGTTGAGCACCTTCGTTATTCACCTCCATTTTAACCAACCAACGATCTCTCTTCTTTGCATTCGCATACATTTTTGTTTCAACCCTTTACTGAAATCCCTCTCTCATTAGAACGGACCTCTTATAGTTTGTATCTCTATCTTTCACACGTTCTACCACACTTTCCGGAGTGCTAAAAGGAGAAGGAAATCCAGCACAAAAAGAAGCAAGAAGCATGCTCGAAGGGAAACGGATTCACGAGGAAACCTTCCTCGTCAATCGAGAAGCAAAAAACAAGGTGTGTGCCAAACTAAATGTTACCTCTGAAATAAAAATACCAAGTTTCGGGGATAAGTTCCACGTTTGGAACCTGTCGTTTTAGAAACATGAGAACTGCCACACTACCGCCACACCGTAAACATTACTCGATAGCCGAAGGCAGTTGACTTTGGTCCCCGAAGTTCCAACCACACAACTCCCGAGCATTTCAACCGAAACTTTCGACTAGTACGTGGACCGCTTCAAATTGTACTGGTTTTGGAATGCGCTTTTTTATGAGTTCCACACACAATAGTTGATTAATTCACAATCTTATTTCTTACTCGAAATCGATCTCGGAACAGTATACGATCGAAGCATTTTACAGCTATTGTTTTAGCTTGACGGGAACAAAATTTGCTACTACCTGTCATGTATCTTGCAATAACCACAATGAACATTCTTCTATCGATACCAACAAATAGATGACTCCGTTTGTTTTACAAGACAAAGTAAAATTACATCTCCTCCATACCATTAACGAATAATATCGTTAATTAGATTGCATATGACCTCACACGTTCACACACTGCCTTTCGCAAATATTAATCATGCCATGAGCTAGGGAACCCCACTGCGCTACTCACTATGAATTGGATAACTAAATTTTCCAGCTGGCTACCTTACAGTCCCAGCTAGCCTCAATTGCATCCACCAATGCCTTTTTTCCTTCTATTTGGCGCAGGGTAGGATTCAGCAATGGCAGCAAAAACAAAACGACACCGGAAAACGTGCCCAAGTGCTTCTTCGATGCATCCTGATATGCGACATCCTTGCCTGGGCCGTTTCCACGCTATGCCCCGAATTTTATTCCAGACATCAAAACCTCACTTCGAGCAGCTATTGTCACGCCTCATCAGTAAGTGTATGAGTGTAAGTCCCCTTCGGTTGTTAATGTGCAACAACAAAAAAACTGCATGGGAGTTTTGCATGCATCGAACCCTTCAGCAACTGGCGTGGTGTGGATTTCATTGCACTTATACGAAGTGGCAAGCTTATTTGTCTACGGACGCGTCACCGTGATCCTTCTACACATAAAAATTGGAGCAGACAGGGCTGTAGTGACGGATGACAGGAGCTGTTGTTATGGGACGAAATCGAACAACATGCCCATCAGCCCTGGCTGGGAGGAAGTTTCTTAGCAAACGACACGGCAGGCCAAACTCACACAACCCAAATTGGGGCAGTTGATGTGTACAATGTAAAAAATCCAAAACAATATTTCTTTAGACAAAGCTTTATTTAAAATAAAACTAGTAAACAAGTGTTTTTTTTTTATTTCTGGATTTGATGCAATTATTCCATTTGTTAATAAAATGATTAAAACTTCTTTGGTTATGTTTGTACAATATATACATTCAAGTTCCTACGGATCATTTTCATAGTAATGGCGGTTTATGTAGTTGATATGGTAATGCTCTGTAATGATTGTGTTGTTTGGTTGATATTCGACACCAGATGCAGACAGCGAAACCTTGGCGATATGTACTCAAGACACTTGTACGTGTCGAAGTGTAGTGAGAAAAACGGTCTACAGAAAAAAAATGACTCATACAATACTCCGAACTACAAAATCACCAGAGAGGAGTGAAAACATGTCGCCAGCATGTTTTCTCGTGTTTCTGTCGGCCATCCTCCAACAGCATGTAAACACCAGAAATGAATAAAAACAGGGGTAAGCACACGGGATTTTCAAGAGCAAAAACTGTTTTGCTCAACCTGTTTCGCTAGAGCACATCCGTCAGTGCTGGGAATGCAATTGTGCTTAGAGGCTGGGTTTTTTGTGCAAATCCTTTTCCTTTTGTCTTACAAATGCATCCATGCAAAGGACGCGAAACAAAACCCATACTAGTGCCCCTTTCGATGTCGTTTGCAGTTAATAATAGCTGAACTGTGTAAAAACCACATACACTTCCTGTTCCCTAGCGCTTCACTTTTACCCACCTCCGACAGTTTTACTCCTTTCGTGCCTAGCATGATTGAGGTCAGATGCATCTGTTTTAGTGAGCGATTGATATATTTTATTTTAAATTGTGAATATAAGTACAAACACAAACCCATCACGCAATGCATCGATTGATCATCGACGGTTTGAACAAAACCTCGACAATGCGTACTCATTTCGCGATAAGGATAGTATTGTATGATTTTACCATAGCATGCCAATTTTAAGTTCATCATCTACTTTTTGCATAAAATATAGTTACTCTACGTTTTGATCATTTTTAATTCACTGAGCCTAGCCACAACAGTCTTGTTTCGAAATTCTAATCGAAACCAAGCCTTTTATAAATAAACACTCGCATATTTCATATGGAAGATTGGTTGTGCTTTTTATTTTGACAGATATTATATCTACCATTTCAAGTGCTCTATAATTTACAATAGCATAAATGTTAACATAATGCTTTTTAATGTAACGAATGAATGCGCCACACAATAAGCAAATGTGCTAATGGAAATTAAAATGTGCAAACCTTGCAAAGATGACGAGACGCCGCGTGACGGGAGGATTATTCACTTTTTACCCTAATGAAAGCGAACAGCATAGAGCTAATTAATGAAAAACTTACTCTTGTACGCTTTGCAGCCGTTACAGAAAACTGAAGGACACTTTACCACCGGACTTAGTTGCTTATGAATGCTAACACTTTTGAATATGAAAGGTCTCTATCGTCTTGAATACAGAATCTTAAGCGAAATGACATCTGACATAAAGGTTTGTATAGTTCGGTATTGAAAGTATGATATCAGCAATAGGAATTTAATTACATTTTTTCTCAAAAAAAATTAAAAAAATTGTCGCTTTTAGGCTAGTCAGTCAGTCTATCTTTATATGGCTGCATAATGTTTCTTTGGGATACATTTTATTAATAATCCATCTGTACGAAATTTGAAGATTGTGCAGCCAATTATACACATTTACAATTCAAAGAACTGTTATTATTTAGTATTATCCTTATTTCCTTGTTGCTTATAGAGAGATAAACTGCCAGTCATCAAACTATGCGCGAAACAAGTCTGTACTGCTCTGCTGCCAAACTACAATGTAAGCCCTATATAATCACTAGTTACGGCACATATACAGTACGAATCTGAACAAGTTTGCAGCAATGAATGTAGCTTCAGTGCCTGTCTTATAGTTGACAATAATTATTTTGTTAAAGCTTGTTTATTTTACACAATTTACTTTGCGGAAACATCACCTCTTTAAAGGGAAAGTATTTCATTCCCTGCCGAAGAATTTCCTTCTTTATCGAATTTCCGACCGCTCATCCTATCTGGTGCCCAATAAGATTTTCTTTTCTTAACCGAAAGAAAATATAATCATCTTCAAAAGATCAACACAGATCTCGAGATTTCATACAAAAAGGAAATCACAAAGATAGCACTTCCTTGACGCCCAACAGCCAAACCAAATTTCAGCAAGAGAAGAAAGATATCTTGATCGCCCTCAACTACAACCTGTAGAATGCGAAATTAAATTGTTTCATCAGCTCGATCGGCGTACGATTTATCAATATTACTTCCTCTCGCGACTCTTCTTTTAAGTTCTTTATACGTATTCGTTTTAAAATTCATTTGATATCTGTAGCATTCCCAAAATTATCAGAAGAGCGTACGATCGGTTTTATTTAATTTACAGTTTTAAACTTATTAACCTTGCGTTAAACTGTATATCTTGTTTCTCATAATATCATTGTTACCATATCTTACTTACTTACTTTCGCAACTAGAACACCAGTAACGGGTTTCCTATATCTGCCCTTTTTTATTTTTGATATTGTAAGTCCTTTTTCTTTTTCAAAACATTTACTTCAAGTGAATCGTATATGTGTTTGCGTGTGTGTGTGTGTGTGTTTTTTTTGACAACATATAATTCAATGTTGGTTCACGTAGTTTCTTTTCATTCGCCTTATTTCCTTTGCTCTGTATATTTATTCATTTCCTTTTCGCATATCCTCTCTTCCAGCCAGCTTAAAAGCACGTTAAGATCTTTCCTCACATTTAACCATGATTCGTCAAGGTTCCTTTGGTTCGTATAAATTAAGATATTTAAACTGGATTTGTCAGTTCAGCTCAAGCCTTAAAAAATACCAGATTTGCCGTTGCAATCGCGAAATGTTTGCAGCATTTTGTAAGAAGCAGAAATTCATGCGATGGAACATAAAATTTAGCTGAGATCAGAATGAAATCGAGAGCAAAGGAAAGGTACGTCCGGAGACTAAAACTGCACGTCAATAAAGCAGACCATCCCACGAAGCAACATTATCTAATCATCGCATGAAGCAACTTGCGAATTGGAGCTTACAAATGAAACTTTAACAGTTGTTCGCTCGTTTCGTCGCTTTTCTGATGAGAACCTTTACACCAACCAGTAGGGTATGATTTCATCCTTCATTTATAGTTGCCTTGGGTTTTCAATTCTCCTTCGAGATAATCAACTTCCAAGCGCGTTACTTTATTCATCCTTCAGTTTATGTTATTAAAACATTCAGCTTAGCGACGTAGAAAGTGTGACATGCAGTGCGGTTTGTACTTTTAAAAAACTAATAAAAAAAAATACTTTTACTTTTAAAACTTTAATTTGTTTTAAACATTTTCTTTCATTACTATTTTATGATTTTCATCTGAACTATTTTCCTTTTGATTTGCTGTGATAAGCGGTTCATGTTGACTTTTCTGTTATATTTGAAATGTATGCGACACAAAAAGCTTTACCTTGGCTAGGAGAAGCAACGCTTTCAATATGTCATCGAAACCGGGACGTATATCTATCCTAAAAACACGACCGACTTCAAATCCGACCAAATACCACAGTCAAATGGAATTTTAAGCAGTAAAAGGCTGACCCATTTATAATTCATAATTCAAATAGTCACACAACGTTACAGAACTGAATGCAAATATGACATAAAAGATATTGAAGGGCAAAAAATTCGTGTTGCCAGAAAAGAAGACTCAAAGCATTAAAGGCTAGAATCGGTTTATAAACTTTGAAATGTACATAAATAATGACACAGTCGTTTTTTAAGAAATCAGAACAGAAAAATGGAAAGTATTTTTATAACATATAATAGCAATGACTGAAAACAATTAAACTTGCACCTTACATATATAATTTTTATTGATACCTAGAAATTTATACAACTATACATCAACTCTATATTGCATATCACCTTATGGGCACCTCATGCCCCATCATGATCTGGGAAAACATTAACCGTATGAGAGATTTAAGAGAAGATTTACAAAAAAAAATCAATGGTGCTTTATTTAAAGCATCTACAATATTCTAGAAGAAACTACAATATTCTCAAATCATTTTTACCTTGTATTCCTTGTGAAGCGCGTGAAAAAGAGGGCTTTAGTTTCACTTTCATAAATTTTTAGTTTCCAAGTGTTTCAGTAAGAAACATATTTTTTAATGCCGGGATTTGAATTTCGCATGATTGTTCCGAGTTTTTTGTACAGTAATAAAACATAACATGTTCATCGATTTTGGTACCAATTGGTTCAAATATCTGTCAAATTTTTAATTTAAATTTAATCTCCGAATCCGCGTAGCTCGAGAACCGCGTAACCCGGGTAAAGACTGTGTATTGTGGTAAACAATAAAGTAGAGCGTTTTATTTCAATCACATTATCAATATATGTATCAATATTTTACATTGGTTCAAATTGATTTAAAATAATATTTATTTGCTTTTACCGATGTATCAAATTTTAAAATTAAATGTGTCATTTCTCAATTGGAAGATCAATTTTGCATTTTGAATTGCACTGTATGATCCAGAAGGTTTTCCGGTGTAATATTATTATTCATATGATATTATTTATTCTATAGCAACTAAACAAATGACACCTAATAAAATATTTAAATACAACCGTAAGCAATAATCCAAAATGTTCACATTTTCATAATCTTTATCTAAAACTTTGTGTAAATAACATCCCGCAGAACAATCCGACTGAAAAAATCGTTACCCTTCGCTCTATTTTCTCGGTTCGACACCTTTACTCCTAGAGTACCCATGTCGAGCAGCTTGTCGAGTGTGGAAGGTACGAAATATTTGTGCGCTCTCACTCTTCGTCAAAGCATTTAAACAAACTTAATAATTTGACCAACAAAATTACATTGGGATCAAATAAAGCAAAATTTAAAAAAATCTACAATCGATGGCTACTGATCGTAGATGTGCTGCGAAACGCATTCATCCGTCTTTCTTAGCAGCACACACAGGAATCATAAGGGAGAATCGCAAACAGAACTCTGTTTAACCTTACAGGTCGGTGCATGAAAGTGCAAATAAGTGATCAAGTAAATAACATCAGTACGTGCAAACGATTCAGGCGGCGCATCCCCAGGACTATATTTTGCGGTGTGTTCGAGTATGAAGTCTGGAGGCGAAGGATGAACCACAAGCTTGCTGAGCTGTATGGCGAACCGGACATTCTGAAGGTGACGAAAGCCGTCAAGATAAAATGGCTGGGGCATGTGTGGAGGATGTTGGACTCATATCCCCACAAAGCAGATGATTTTAAGCGACCCGCAGTCGCAGACGCAGAGGTGCAGCGAGCTCGTTGAATGAAGCCCTAGACCTAGCACCCTAGAAAACGGTTGGCAACTTGGCCATGTCAGCACGACGTGCTCAACCTTGTACGGCCACGAAAGAAGAAGTAGAAGATTGATCGTTTTATAGAACTAGTAAGTATTCTCATTTTGGCATTCTCATTTGCAAGAATGGATAAAACAGTAATAAGGGAATAGGGAAATCTTTACACCTTAGACAATTATGTAGGTGATTGGTAGAGCCCCATAGTACCGTAGTGAGGTCGTATGACCTAACAACATGCCCCCGTCATGGGTTCAATCCTCATATGGGCCGAGCCCCCGTACGTAGGACTGACTTTCCTGCTATGTGTGAACTGATAAGTCACAGATAGCCTAACCCATTAGCGGTGTAGGTGTAGCCTTGCCCGATTACGATGGTTGTGCCAAGGAAGAAGAAGAAGATTGTCAGAGACAAAATGATTGTAAGGATTTTAGGTATTCTTAATTTCCTTCAAATAAGAGCTTAGCACGTTCAAATGACCAAACCATACTGTCCTCTCTGTCAAGGTGCCGAAAAGGGAAAAAAAACTTGGAACACTTTTTAGTTATTTGATTTATTTACTTTGCTCACGGATACCCACCTCATATTACATGCCGAAAACGTCCGTTCAAGAAACAAAATGATGAAAATTGAAAAATCATGATTTCAAATTCAACTGTATTTACACCTAAGCATGTTTCAATTAGCTTCATAACCGTCAATTGACATGGAGATAAAATGGTCTCTCTAGAAACGGCGCGGAAACTAATTCACCAGTAAGACCCCGATACTACTTCAAATCTGGAATTTCGGACGGCTACCGTAAGCTCAAGGTCAAAGGTAAATGAAAAACACTACATTAAACCACCAACAAACAACGTGCAAGAGACAGTGACAAAGCGAAGTGTTAAAGCCCGCGGCCGAGAGGAGAGAATGAGAATTTACCCAAAATTTCACACAGAAATGACACGAGAAAACAGCTCGATTTTGCCCAGCGGGATGGCTCGAGAAAACTGCTCGATTTTACTCTGCGGAATTGTTCTGCGGGACGCGTGTTTGGCATAGCTGGTGCGTATTCGACCGATTTGGGCAAATTTTATTTTTTGTATTAATGTTAGTTTTTGTATTGGCACGTTGTAAGCAACATTTACAAAATACTAGTAATGGCACGTTCAATTTTTATTGACTCTTACTTTAATTTTATATATGTATGTTTATAGGTTGCACCACATCTTTAAATGTTATTTCTGTTTGCAATCTCAATATTATGACTTGGAACGTATCTTCTCTATATAATATAATATAATATAATTTGATCAAATGTTTTCCTATTTTTCATATTAAACAACTTTTGAATACAAAAAGTTTGTTGGTAATGTTTCGTAATATTTTCAATGTTTTAATGATCTACTTACAATAAGCGTGGTATTTTACAATTTACATCGTTTTCTACGTTTAGAAACATATGTTTATATGTTTACAATTTGTTTTCATTGTATCGTAAAATATATAGTATCCAAGACTTAAAGCATATGATCTGCTCAAGATACTTGAATAATGCAAACAGATTAACCACATCTGCAAAATCGTACGTGCAAAATGTCTCGTGCTCCAAGATTTTGCGCGGCAATGGCATTGAAAGCAACAGGTAGGATGAAACGAATGCAGTGGCATACAAAAAAAATGCAATCGTACCTCTCATCGCTACTCACTACATTCGCTCCCTTGGTGATCTTTGGCAGATGTTCAAATGCAGCTAAGAAAGTATTCATTCACAACCGCCACTCATCGAGTCGCTGCTTTCTTGTGCATTTATTTCATCAGCTTTATAGAACTTTGCACTTCTATTGCACCGTTCCAGCAACTCGTTGCATCATTCATTCAGTTCGTTGCTGTCACTCACTTTCGTAAAGAAATGGTAACCTTATATGAGTATTTGCTATGATTCACGCACCTTGACAGGAAATGTTTTTTTATGTATGTGGATGTAAGGCAATTAACATTTATTAACCGAGCCTTTCACACCTTTATTAACCTTTATCCTTTGTTCACACAATATATTTTTATATATTGTATATATTATAAGTTAAATATTGTTTTAAAAGCTAAACATTTTGAGCAAATACCAAGCCATTTGTACATCAGCATATTAATATACTTACATTAAGCATTTTTTGATAAAGAATTGGCAATGTATGTTTGCATGATTGAATTTTAAAATACATTGCATAAGTATCATGCGTTATTGGTTTTCCTAATTTTATTTCAATCGAATCTTTAAATTAACCTTCCAAATATATCATAGTGCCCGATTTAAACTCAATGTAAAGTGCTAAACAATATGTATGTTCCATATTTCTAATATTCTGAAACATAAACACGTGGCAGTTGCCGAAAAAACGTTTCAATAACAAACCCTTCCAACACCCGAACACAACCATGCCACAAGCACTCCGAACAGCTGACGCGTACCATTACGCACGGCTAACATCAGTTTGGCCCATCGTTTCATCATCAACCAATAAACACACAGAGAATTCATTCGCTCAGGCCGGGTGCGCCTGTGTGTGCGATGTGCGTGAAAAGGAAGCAAACCTTCCATCGTACGCTTGTCCGCGCTCTGCGCTCGTTTCTGCACACGGTATCTTCCTTCGAGTGATGGGACTGGTAGGGGAACGAGAATCATACCGATACCAAAGGTCACCTTCAAAAACGCGCCCTGAGCCGACGCACTCTCGGTTTCGGATATCGACGGAACGCGTCGAGGTCAGTACAAATATTCCATCGTCGGCCGCATCAGAGTGCACACACAAATTGTGACTCTATCCCCAGTGCTACATTCCGGTTGTTTCCATCAGCTAGCAATTATTTGCCGTTGAATTACACCTACGTTTAAAGTGAGTTGGATTGTCCAGTGCGATTCCAGTCAGATAATTTTTATCATTTTGTGAAAAATCCCGTTAATCATTTATTGTGTCCATCGGTTCCCTCTTTCCAGGGAAGAAGACCGTCAATTAAAATCCTTCCGAAATGTCTGAAGTGAAAGCGAAGCTGCTTACCCAGATTGCCGAACCGATGACCTCGTCTGGCAACAAGGTCACCGTTGTCGGTATTGGTCAAGTTGGCATGGCCTGTGCATTTAGTATTCTAACCCAGGTATGTGGTTCCGCACCCAAAAAGGAACAAGTTGTAATAGTCGACCGAGGTCGTAGTGAAAGAAGCGTTTGATAAAATGAATCTGTTTTACGATACTACTTTCGGCAGAATGTGTCCAGTGAGGTTGCACTCGTTGATGTCAACGCGGACAAACTGCAAGGTGAAATGATGGATCTGCAGCATGGTTCCGCCTTCATGAAGAACGCTCACGTCAGTGCAGGCACCGGTAAGTTTTGCGAAACATTGCACCATTCCGTCGTGTATCGTAACTGTTGGGATGGAGCTCGTGGCAGTCAGATCGTTCCAGACTAGCCATACCATGCTGTCCAGCTGAATGACATTTCAAGAACACTTTTACTATCATTCGGGTATTCACACAGCGGCCACATAAAAAAAAACACGGAGAGTAATAGCTCGATAAATTGAGCGAGAGCGTGAGAATTCCTTCAAAACCATTGCTGCCTTTATTTTTCAATGGCTGAAACATTGCTGTACTCTTATTTTCTATCGCTCTTCCGAACCATCCCCCGAACCCCCACCCACCCACACCCCAATGGGCAGGAGAGGAAAGATGAGTTCAGAAAAAGTGGAAGCTGCTAGCAATACTCATACCAGATAAACCAAGTATCAGTTGCTATCTGTTTCGTTTCAAACTCTTTCTGCATCAAATCAATTTGGTTTTAAAGATTTGGAAGGTTTTAAAGAAGTTGCCTCATCCAAAAATAAAAGATGCTTGCTCAACAACGTCTAAAACGTTTCAGTGAAACACACCCAAAGCGCATGCCCTGTGGTTCGATACAAACACTGACTTCTGCTTGACCTCCCAATGAACTTCATCGTCCACCGACGTTACCATTTCTCCGCTTTATTATTCTACGATATGTAGGGTGTATCAAAGAAGGTTCTCTACTAAATTGAGACGGTTCGGGCAGGATTGAAGTGCACTTATTGCAGATTTGCAATGCAAGTGAAAATACAAGGTGCGCTATCACTACAGCGCTTTATTCTACAACTTTACGTGTAGACGTTCTTAAACAAAATGGTTGTAATTTAATTAGGATTCCATCAAAGGTTTATGACCTACTGAAGGTCGTTGATAAAGTATAACAAATGTTATGGTTACAACTGGTTAATTAAGTTTATAAAGATTTTTTAACTGTTTCAATAATATTTGAATATTTGAAAACAATTAAATTTCCATATGACTGCAATCAGTCGCAATCAGTTTGCCAATTTTTCTTTAACAAGTTTTTCAGCGGTATTCCATTGATAAACTTCCTCAAAATGTGTACTGGGAGTTCATCACTCGTAAATTCAATGAGTCAAGATAACGTTTACTAAAACTCATGGTCGGCTTGTTTATGCGATTATAAAAATTGCAAACAAAAAATAACACCAACAGCCACATAGCCCTTTTACTGTTATCATGCTTCAGTGACCTGCCTTTATTTTAGAGTGTGCTTATCTGTGTGTCATTTTCTTTATTATGACCTATTACCAGATATTGCAGCCTGCGCTGTTGTGTTATACTCCGTCTGATAGTGTCCATTAGTGAACAAAACAAAACACTTGCAGTTCGCAATTTCATTAATCTAACCTACTTAACAAACAAACAACCCTAACCAACAAACCAAACCTAACACACAATAACGTAACAACATCATTAAAACACATCAATTGATTAGGGATCGAACAAGACTTCATATGCATTAAAAAAAGTGATTCCTTGCATTTAATATCTCTGAAAATATTATCCTGCTCGAAACACATGCTTAAATTCCCATCTAAATTGAACACGGTTAGCATGTCTAAAAAGAAAAACTTCACAACGCGCCAAAATCAAGCGTGAGAAGAAACTGAAGTGCGATGAGAAATACATTCAAATGGCAAATCCTCACTCACATGAGAATGGTTTTCACTTCTCACACCTAGATGGCGCTATGTACCAGTTTTGAATTCAAATTGGTGCAATCGTTGTTTGCGGTTAATACCGTTCCACAAATGTTACATTTTATTTAAATATTAATTTGGAATATTCTTATCTTGTAGATTTTTCAGTCTCTGCTGGCTCTCGTTTGATCGTCATCACGGCTGGCGTTCGTCAAAAGGAGGGAGAAAGTCGATTAGACCTCGTCCAGCGTAATACCGATATCTTAAAGGGCATTATTCCCAAGTTGGTCGCCCAAAGTCCGGATTGCACCCTTCTGATCGTCTCCAACCCGGTCGACATCCTTACTTACGTGGCATGGAAACTTAGCGGACTGCCAAAGAACCGTGTCATTGGATCCGGCACTAACCTTGATTCGTCTCGCTTCCGCTTCTTGATGTCGCAAAAGCTGGGCGTCGCTCCTACCTCCTGCCACGGTTGGATCATCGGTGAGCATGGTGACAGCAGCGTGCCAGTGTGGTCTGGAGTGAACGTGGCCGGTGTTCGTCTGGCAGAAATCAACCCAACCATCGGTACCGATGCTGATACGGAAAAGTGGGGCGAATTGCATCATGAGGTTGTCAATAGCGCATACGAAGTTATTCGTCTTAAGGGCTATACTTCCTGGGCTATCGGTCTCAGTGTAGCTTCCCTTGCTTCTGCTATTTTGCGAAACACTTACAACGTGCATGCCGTTTCTACGTTGGTTAAGGTTGGTCTCACAAAAAATACTTTATATTGTAAACTTGTTAAAACAGAATTGTTTTATTTTTCACACACAGGGTGAACACGGAATTGTTGACGAAGTCTACCTATCGCTGCCGTGCGTTCTGGGCCGAAACGGCGTCAGCCATGTGGTGAAGCAAATTCTTACTTCCGAAGAAACGAAGAAGCTGCAAGCATCCGCCATCCTGATGGCGCAAGTTCAGGCTGGAATCAAATTCTAAGCATTACAATCGCCATAGCTTATGCTAAAATGTTATTTATTGTCAAACCAAAATTTACGTTAAGCACACAAGCATCTGACCCCTTCTCTTTCCGGAGCCAGTGCTTCATAACCTCTGCACCATGCATTAGAAGATAATTAAATTGCGTGACCCATAAATGTACCCTTATCCCTGAAGATCGAATGATATACAACAAATAAAATGATAGAAATATTGCACCACTGCATTGCTTTTCACTCAGAAGAAATAGACTCAAGGGAGTATCAGACTATACATATTGAACTGTTTATGTGTGGATTGCAACAACTCACCTAGGAAGTGGAAAAGTGACTGAAAAACTAACAGTTTGAGAGAAAACATAAGAAAAGATTTTGGACATACATGTGTAGACATAATTTAGGCAACCATTAGTAAATGATGTAAAGTAATAATGCAAACGATTGTATTAAAAAAAAACCAGCAAAACACACACCACCCTACCTCGACTAGTATTTAGGAGTCTCACAACAATATGGTAATTCGGCTATACACATTAATTGGAAGCGAGCGAATTGGCCGTTATTCGAACACTCACTCAACTCTGCAACCCGAGATTACGAAATTGTTGAGCTCACTCAAAAATTTGAAAAACTTACGCATTAAATTGAAAAAATTATCTACAACTAGCAACAAATTTTCGGATACAACATTAAATAGGAAATTCAGCGAAATAAATTAATATGAAGAAAACGCAAAACCAACATCAAAATTGTACACCTTTCTTTAACTGTAAAACAGTCATTCCAGATACGAGCATAATAATTACTCAATAAATTGCACTCTCTCATAAAACCAAAACAAAAATAGTCATGTACACAATGCAGTAACATTTGGTTGGGTATTTCACAACTTAGTATCACAATAGTATTTAATAAATAATGTTGCAGTCAAACAACTGGGAAGATCTCCAGGATATTCTGGCTGGGTCGGATTGGAGCTTTCAGATAATAATTTTTATTTCTTGTAAATCCAACGGGTGTACTGTGTGATTTCCCTTAAACAAGATTTTTGTGGTTAGTCGGGGGTCAGTCTGCCATTGGGCGTTCTCACTGCAATGCCTCAATGAATGAATTAATGAGAGCGATGTGTATGGTTGTTCTGTACAGTTATTGCTGCAGACAGAAGGACTTTGCAAATATATAACTCAGACAGATAACTGCTAACCAATGCACAGCGACACAGCTATCAGTGGCAAGAATGCAGACGGATTCACACATTCACGGAGAAGAGCATTTGACAAGGACTGACTCGGATTAGACCTGCAACGTCCAAGTACAACCGGGGAAAAGGTGCCCTTCATGGCTGGGAGAATGAAAATGAAAGTTGGTAGAGAATTGAACTACATCCGGCCTTTACAGGAGCCGACGCTTCTCATCCATTAGACCACCGGGCTGTACCCAATTCGTTGAATCCTTGCTTCTATAATCCTTGCATTGCAATTGTTAACAAGAAAAGATACTAAAATGTCAGTTTGTCCCCGAGGAACGCGGTTTTTGCGGACCTCGGCCAGACCACGTAGCTCGAATTTCCACGCATGTCGTTTTTTTCGATTCTTAGCTAAAACACCCATAAAATATGAACAATTTTCATTAAAAATGATAACCTCAGCAATACAAATAGCCATTGAGTAGGAATTGTTATGAAAACCATCATAATGCTCTAGTTGTGTGTTTAAAAAAAGGCAATTTATTTCACATTTGAAAGTCGATGTGTCAAATCAGTAGAATTTGTTGAGAGATCTGGCAAATATAAGATCCGCGTATCTCCGAATTCGCATATATCGGAGACCGCGTAACTCGGG
>KB680301.1:0-17016 GCA_000349165.1 Anopheles christyi | reverse complement strand
CACCCCGAAGCGTGATTTTGACATGGCAGTGGAAAGCGATCGTGTCAAACACATGCACCAGAGGCCGAGCATGTAGCATGCGTTCTCCCAATGCGTTCCGATGGCAGAATCATGCGCCTGCTGCTCCTTCGGCGGCCTTAATCGTGTGTGTGTGTGTGTTTGTGTGGTTTTATTGTGAGTAAACTTCTATCAGTAAACGGTGGCACGACCGTTGCCGGGATTGAACAGGATTGACGATGATGATCGCGAGCTAATCGCGTCGAAGGTAAGGGACTGTTTTCACCTATCGCGACCTTCCACTGTGTGCGGGACCGCCGTGCCTAATCATATCAACCGTGGAGAGTGACTTCCAGCTGGTCGTACTCTGGCAGCGGTCATCGTCAGCGGTTTCAGACATGTGCCGTCGGTCACCGCAAGCTGATGCCGTCAGCAAGTGCGGTGATAAGGATTGGTAAAAGCGAACAGAAAAATCGTGCGATCAATTCATCTCCGGATTGCTCCTACGGGCAGCTCAAGGTCGTCGTGTCGACGAGGAAGATTGAAATCTTGTGATGTGGGGGGAAAAAAAAACAATCATAACAGAAGCAAATGCAAATGCTTGCAAGTAGAATAGACAGTACGTACTTTAACCAAACGTCCTACCTGCTAAAGGTAGGAACTGGTTCATATTGGTAACAATTCGCACCATTTTCTCGTTTTGCCAGTCTACGTTCCAGGTTTCACCCAGAACCGGATCGATTATGCAAGCCATTTGTGCGTATGTGCGTACCGATCTCAAGGGATCATTAAGGCTGGCGCGCTCCGTTTTCGAAATGCACATTCCATTCAAATGAAACCATTTTTCCTGTATTGCAAACTTTTGTCATTTGGGATGTAATGTTGCAATGTACGGTGCCCATCCCAAGATTAAAACGCCATAAGATCGAACGCGATCGCCTCATTGCAAGTGCATCTGTTTTCGCTGATTTACTGATACTGCTAGGGACGGTAACGGTTTCCACTGTTTCAGTGAGGTTGATTTGGAAAACAAACTTCTCCTTCCAGCACAATGCGAAACAACTGTCGAGAAGGTCTAAGAGAAGGGTACTCACAAGTTAGACAGTAAAAAATGAATGATTGGATTTAAAGTACACCGGCAACAGCGGACACCACGTTTTACCTCGTTTCATTACGTTTTTCTTCGCTGGAAACATTGAACCACTTTACGTACGTACACAGTACCACAACACGCAATTTAAATGCACTGACCCCGGAGGTTTATTACGGGGCTGTCGCTTTTTAACCTTCCACCAACCAACACGGCACACGGCGTAGCGATTTTTGGACCACGCACAGCACATACAACCCGACACGGTCGAAGGTGTAGCGCAATGTGCGCTCACTTCTCAGCCGAGCAATGCTAAGGGGAAGGAAGAGGGACGGGGGGGGGGGGTGGTGGAGTATCTTTGCAAAGGCAAGATTGTCCCCAAACATTTTCCAAACCCCAAAACTGTCCAATTACCATGTGGCAGGCGCGTAATACGCAAATGAGCCTGGTACGTTGCGCGATGCAAATTGTAACGGTCAATAGCACGACCAGTAACCGCCCTCAGGTGTTCAAACAGTTGAGCAGTTCTGACCGAACTGTAGAAGAATTCTTAAACTTAAAGTACAAACTATCTATTTTTTCCCTATTTAACTTCCTAACTGTAACTTCACCCCATTACAACATCATTTCCCTTACTCGCTTTGGAACAAAGTATTTGCGATTAGTACGGTGGTAAGCGTGAGGGAATCAGCTCCCGCTTCGTATCAGCTGATTGCCATTTTGGTGATCGGCTTTCTTCTTGCGCCACTGTCCCACTTCCACCAACACGGGCACGGTTGTGTTTTGCACGACGCAACCGATCCGTCCCAATCTTATCGCGCGATGGCAACACACAAGCCGAACCAAAGCATTTTTTTGCCCCCTTCCGAAGGACTTGCGGATCCACCTCACTCCTCCCCCTCTGCTCGGGGAAAAGGTGCAATGGGTGGTTTAAAAATTCTCTTCCCAGCGGTGGCGTGATTCGTACCATCATGATAACAAGCACTATTATCTCCTTCACGGCTGTATGTTCCCGGGGTATGTACGGAAATTCACACACACGCACACACACACATACACACAATAATCAACACTCTGCGACGCACAAGCAGCAGCTATACCGTCCTTTTGTTGCACGGGCGCAACGGATGTTAGACACGTTAACAAACCGAAATTTTTGATTTATACTAATCTGTTATGCTTGCGGAAAAGGAAGATACAATGCGACAATAGTCTGCCTTACCCAAAACCTTATCAGTTTCCGGGAGGCAGCACAGCCAGTTTGCAATGTACAGCCAAAACCCTTGACGATCCCTTACCCTTAACGCGCACCGCCTAATAACTTGAAGCGGTTAATGGCCGTTTGGCTGTACGCACTGCTGGCGCGACACTTACTTAGCTTCTGGTGCGTCTGACCACTGTCGCTGACCACCGAACCGTACCTAGACCAGAATGCTCCCGTTATGCTGCCTTTTCGCTACTTTCACGAACCACGACTGAACTGAAGTCGTTCGCCGTTGATAGCGATGAGCCGTCTGGTAGGAATCGGCGCAAAGCCAAAGCATGGTACGGTCTATTTGGCTTTTCGGTTTGCGCTACACCAATACAGGCGTTTTCCACTTAATCGCACCGAAAGGGAGACATGGATGGCACTTAATCGAAATTGATTTGCTTTTTTCCAATGCAAAAAAAATAATAAACGAATCGCAATTATCAGCTGTTATGAGTGCACCGATGATTACACCAATGATCCCTACATACACACACATCTTGAAAGAATCAATAAAATTTTCTTCTGTTTTTGGCGTAGTGACAAACTTTGCTTTTTTCTTCGCATAATGGCTTATCATACTCTCTAGGCCTTTGAATTGGGTTGGCTATCTGTGACTTATTTGTACCCATAGCAGGTTAGTGAATAAGTACGGATGGGAATCAATAGATGTTCAACAATGTCTTGTTAATATCCTTGCCATGTAGTATGGCATGCTTTTTACGCACAATACCACAATTTTCATTAATTGCATTGTATTTAAAAGATAAAAAACAAAAACATTCATAAGTTAAGGTTTCAACTACACAAAAAAGGATAAAAAAGGGATACAGAGCTAAGTTTCATTCGATGTTTTTTTTTCAATTTTCAATGTACAAGATAAAGCATCACATATTGTTTATAAAAAGACAAAAATTTAACATACAAAAATTACTATAATGCAGTACACATTTTTAAACAAATTATCTTAATATTTCCTTATTTGACCAAAAATTTACAAGCTTTTTAAAATACTATTACGATTTTCTACATCTCTATTACTTGTATCTTTCGTACACATTATAGGAATAATACTAATGAATGCATAGCTTAATTATTTTTTGAATAAACATTACATTACACATTAATATGAAACATTACATTTGCTCGAATTTCCGAAACTTTCACACTACAAGAAGTAATTAAATATATCCTTAAACCGGCGTATAGTATCGATAAACATTTCGGTAGTATTATCTTACAACGATAGAAACTTCCATGGCGTCCGTATTCTATTTACTTTCGATAGTGGCATATCCTGCGTATCGTGTGTTCGGTTGTTCCATTTGTTGCCATACCGAATGTTTACAACTATACTGCGGGCCCGGACTATAAATTAACTAAAAAAAAAGAATAGAAAAAGATAAAGATCAAATTATGTATCTACAAACTAAAGAATGTTAAATCTACATAACCTTACTTTTAAGACTCTCTTCTCCAGCAAAACTACCAACTTATATACTATGGAATAATAGTAAATAAATATTCATACGAAAGTGTTTTTTAAAACAGTAGTATTAAAAATAATTACAAAAGTTTTTATCTACAAAGCCATCGTTTTTCACAATAATCCTTTGTGAGAGCCTCCACCAAATGTTTCTGCTATTTATTTAATGCGAGGATTTTAATTTATTCAGTTAAAAATAAACTTTGGCTAACATTTCACATTAGAGCAATTAAGTGTAATAATAAAAAAGGGTCTGCACGTAAATTGATTTAACCGATAAAACGTAATGTTTTCACTTAACCACCAAAATCCCAGGAAAAAAAAAATTTCTTAAAAAAATAAAAATAAAAATAAAAAAAGATAAAAAAAAAGTTTCTAAAAGTTTTAAAAACTACAACTGGTAGGTTAAGTGTGACAGAAAGAGCATAATTAATTCCATTACCAACGATCGCCAAGAGATCGCGAGCTCGCAGTATATCTTTCTATCGACGCATTTAAAAATCCACGTGCATCAAAATGAAAACAAATCCCCCGCCCAACCCCCTTAGTCCCTTCCGAAACTAGTTGAAACCGCATCCCACACACACATTGCACTACTGCATGGCCTGATGCACCAGTCGAGGGATCGAGTCTGATAAGGTGTTTATTTTCACTTTGTTTACTATTTACACCACCTACAAAAACCGGTAACGACGAACACTAAACGACAGATGAGTGACCTTGAAACGCACGCACACTAGCTAGCACCGAGCGGCGTTGCAAAACTCGCCTGGTATGAGTGTGCGTGAACTTGAGAAGTGAACAGTGGCTGTTTGCGAGAAAGAGCACAATGGCTGTCACATTCGAGATAGAGAGAAAGCGAGAAAGGGTAGCAGAACGTTACCAGTGCGCTAGTGTGTTGTACAATTTGCGTGTAGCTGTATTAAACCCGGCACATGCGGCACGATGGAGGAGAAATTTTCTAAATGAAGAGACAGGGCTAGGTAGGGGTAGCCACCTTCTTACAATCGAACCATACCGTTAATCAAAGTGGGTGGGTGAGTATTTATCTCGTTTAGAAACCATTTGCACTACGGCGCACTATTTGCGCTGCCGATCACTTGAAGCAATCACACAGAAGCGTACAATTGATATATTAAAAGAGGCACGACAGCACGAGACGTCGTCACTCTCCACCCCTGTAGCTTTCCCCTTGACGTCAGAGTGGTGGTACAGGTTTGGCACATTCAGTGTCGGGGCTGGTGAGAGTGCGCGCACCAGCGCAGATGCCCATATCCATGTTTGATCTGATGACGCGCCGCCAAGCATCGTACCATCGTCTGTGATTGGTCGAAAAGGCTGAGCCCATATTAATTGGACCAGCAATAATGCCGTCACACGGGTGCAAGCGAGCAGCAGGCCCCGGAACGACCTGGTGGCATCCTCCAAACGGGAAAGAGATGCCATGCCTAACGCATTCCTTCCCCCCCCCCTCTGCCCATCTTTTCCACACACACTAACAGTTTTGCTGTACCGTGTTTCGGTTATCATATGGCGGCATTCCGATGATGGACTGTAGCTTTGCGCTATTGCCTATTGTGCACATCACAAACCATTGTTAACCCGCTAATTGTTATCACCCAAAGCAAAGCGACACGCACAGCACACACAAACACACACACACATAAACATACGCAAATGAAGATAAAGGAGAAAAGGACTACATACACTTTTCCATATTTTCCTGCACTTGGGACGCGCCTAACGAGCTTCACCAACGGGGCCAGGGGGGAAGCCTGCTTCTTCTCTTGGGTAATCGATTTTCCTCGGCTTCCTGTGATAATGTTGGCATACACACGCGCACACACACACGTACGATGGCCTTTTCCGGGTTTTCCACCTCCCGGGTGAAAAATAAAAAAATAACGATTATCACTTCCCGTCACAAGAAAAGGGTCCGAAACTGTACGCCCTCACAAGGTGTTATAATACTGCACGTAACCTAACGCACCAAGGGCAAACACGGACGACGACACGACGACAGTTCGATCAGAAAAGCTTCATCTTTATCCGTTTGTGTGGTGGTCCCGTTGGAGCACTCCGAGGAAAAAACGCACTGCACGTCGTGGAGACGGAATTTTATTTGTTTTCCCTTTTCGCCTGACGTTTGTTCGAAACGTCAAACGGCTGCGGGTTGCGCAAGTTCGTTGGCCCGGCAAGCGGTCAAACTACGACGGCTTTTACGCAGCAAAACAGTCGTTGGGCGGCGATGCAACTGGGTGACCGATTTCGTCCAATGCTTTCGGAATGCGGTTAACACAAGCATACTAGCTTGAGAGTAGATTTCCATTGAAGAATTCGGCATCGTATACCGGTCATTTGAAAGAGCGGATTTTCCGTGCCTGCTTGTCGAATATTTTACAGCTGTCAAAATAGAGGCGGCCTTAGAAACGTCAAAACCGCTATCAGCCACTGCCGCGAGAAATTCCTATAACCGCAGCGCATCACACGCTTTTGGTGAGAAAACAAAACCCTAGAGATGTTTGAAACACAAATCATCCATACCGAGCATAAGGACGTGATTCACGATGTGGCCTATGACTACTATGGCCAGCGGATGGCGACGTGTAGTAGCGATCAGTACGTGAAGGTAAGTAAGACGCGAAGACGCGCACCGGCTTGTTTACATTTCTGCACCACAGCGGGATGCCTTTTTTCTTGGTGCTAACCGTTCCCCGTTCTTTACCGCAGGTATGGGATCAAAACGAGCAGGGCGTGTGGAGTGTAACGTCTAGCTGGAAATCACATTCCGGATCGGTTTGGCGCCTGTCGTGGGCACATCCCGAATTTGGTCAGGTGCTTGCGACCAGCTCGTTCGACCGTACCGTCTCCGTATGGGAGGAAACCGTGGGTGAAAAAACAAACCCGGCAATGCCACCGCTGAAGCGCTGGGTGCGCCGTACGAATCTGGTTGACTCGCGAACCAGCGTGACGGATGTAAAGTTTGCGCCGAAATCGCAGGGCTTAATGCTGGCGGCGTGTTCAGCCGATGGCGTTATCCGCATCTACGAAGCACCGGATATTATGAACCTCTCCCAGTGGACGCTCTCGCACGAGATAAGTGTAAAGATACCGCTAAGCTGCCTTACATGGAATCCGTCCATGTTCCGGCTGCATCCGCCAATGATTGCAGCAGGAAGCGACGACTCGTCGCAAAGCACGGGCGGCAAAGTGTTCATCTTTGAGTACAGTGAGAATGCACGGCGCTGGGCCAAAACGGAGACGATTAACTCGATCACCGAACCGGTGCATGATATTGCGTTCGCACCAAACGTCGGACGTAGTTATCACATTCTGGCCGTCGCTAGTAAGGATGTGCAAATTTTCAACCTTAAACCAATCCTGTAAGTTTTTGGTAAACAGGGTATAAATCCGGGGGTTTTATAGAGTGTATTACATTGTTTTTCGTTTTAGCGATCCAACGGCAAACTCAAGACTGGAAATACAGGCTGCAGCACAATTCGGTGACCATTACTGTACCGTGTGGCGCGTAACGTGGAACATTACCGGCACGATGCTAGCCTCGACTGGTGATGACGGGTGTGTTAGAATGTGGAAAAGTATGTAAAAACGGCTCGGCTGGAGGAGATTTACAGTGTTTTAACGATTGAAATGATTCTTCTTTAATTTTCTAGTGAATTATTTGAAAAACTGGCGTTGCGCAGCAGTTCTCAAGGCAGAAAACTCCGAATCTGCCCCGGAAACGTCGGTGACCGCTTCGCTCAAGTCTAGCATAGTGAGTGCAACTGCTAAATACTATAAGCGCGGTACAATCAGCCACCCCGGGCAAGTTCCACGGCATTAGCCGTTATGCATACGATTCACGGACGTGGAGAAAAAAAGAAAAGAGAATAAGATGTGGTTGGAAATGTGTTCTGTTAAATAAGTCCTACAAGATTAATGCGCAAAATACAAACATTGAACAATAATCGAAAACACATCTTTTGGTGGTTTTATTTTCCGCTCCTTGGGGCCCGTTTTATGCATGTCTTTAATTCGAACTAAATCTTTCATTGTGGCAATTTGTGTTTTTCATGCCCCAGTTACCTCTCATAACTCCCGCCTGCAATAAATAAAAAGTAAACAATCAATAATATAAAAAACAAGTATATTTCGCTGCAAATTCAAAGTCGTATATTTCTCCTACACCACGTCTCGGATCGGATCGAAATCATTTCCAGCTTCGGAACGATAGTTCCACCTTCAACATGCCCAACACTAGACAGAAAATCAATCAAAGTTTTGATATCCGTAATATAATCGTGAAACACTAAAATCTGCTACGGTGCGTTTGTTCGAAAAGCGAAAAACGGGCCAAACCCTGGAAGATATGCAGTAAAGCCAAGCACAAGGAAAGGGCAGTTATTTTTGTTTTCTGTTCGTGATAGTGCTGTTGCTGCTGCTTTTCGCTAGATCTCCTTGTTTGTGCAATTCAGTGCGAATGTACCCAGCAGGCTAGGCGGATTTGTTTTCGTCCCTTCGTTCGCTGTGTGCTGTTTCTTTTTTTTTTCGTTACATACGAACAGGTCCGACGTGCACTGAAATTGTCCAGAAAGTGTTTTAAATCTTTGGTGTCGTGATAGTTGAGTGTCCTCTTGACGGGCATTGCAAGGAACCACCCAATATATAGTTGCTAGTACCGTCACAGGAGAAAAACAAACCCGGGGTAAATCCCCTGCCAAACGAAAAAATGGTATAGCAGAGAAGGAAAAGTGTGTGTGCATGTGTGTGTATCGAAAGTACGAGAGGATGCGCAGGATATATAGGATGGGAAAAATGTACACGTGTGTATGTGCGTGTTAGCAACGTTCCTGGGCAGTGTGATTCCTAGTCCCTCTAGCCCCATCCACTAGTAGTGCGGTACGGTGGAAAGCATGAGAACAGTTCCTCCCGGGTGGAAAAACACAGTACACTAACCTTGCCGCGCGCGAACAGGTGAAAGGAACAGTTGGCGTAACATTGCCGTGTTGTAGTGGCGTATTCGTTTACGTTATCCGTTATCCATAGCACAGCAATCCCGGCAATCCTCCCCGCTGCTGCTGCTCCCCTGTGCAGGCATTTTCATTATTCCGCCCCACGTTCCCTTTTTATTCGTGCGCTTTCCGTGATCGGAGAAAATGTCCGATTGGTGCTGCACCAACCTATCGTCCAACAAATGGCACTGTTTGAGCAAACCGAAACCACAACGAAGGTTACCCTAGACGACACCGAAGCCTGCTGCTGTACGATCGAAACAGCACAAACCATCGATGGGCATACGGTGAGTACTGAGACGGTGGGTGCGTTTTCTTCATGTTCCGCTCTCGCTGTTGTCTGTTCTTCCCCGCTTTGTGTAATGTCCTGCCATTTACGGTGCCCGATGTGCTGGTGTCCATTTCGCTTGCCCGGGATGTAAGTGTGAAGAGTGAGCTAAGCCACCGAAGGACTATCATGTGTTGTACCCTAGCCAGGACAAGTCCGAAGGAGTCATAGGAGCAGCTTGCTAAAAATGGACCACCGTACGATGAGTCACACAAACGCACACACACACCGCACCTACTTCTTGCACTGGGACACACACATAAAAAAGAACACCCACCCATATACACATCGGCACGGTGGCAGGAGTTGGGGGGAGTGAAATATCCTTTCTGCTTCCGGTGCTTTTAAGTTTCCGCCTTCTTTTCTATCCTGCCGCTCGTAACACGTGTCCACTGTTCTTATTCCTACCTTTTTTTCTGTTTTTCTTTTTCATCCCAACATGATTTTGTTTTATCGGTTCTTTACTCCATCATCTGTATGTATGTGTGTGCGGGTGTGTGGGGGTATGTTTACACATACTTCTTTCAACCTCCTCAAAATCCTTCCAACATCCGGCCAACGAACCGTCCGCTATTCAACCGAACGCACTGCACGCAGGAGTATGTGCTGCGGGTACAGCGTGGCCCTTATCCGGAAAACAGCTGGCGCATACTGCGGCGCTACAATGACTTTGCTTCGCTCAACAAGTGTTTGCAAATTTCCGGGATCGATTTGTCATTCCCCGGCAAAAAGCTAATTGGTAAGTGGTGTGGTTAGAAATGCGTGTTTGGGTTATGTATTGCAACACTGCAACCTGAACAAACCGTGCTCGGGAAGTTGAGAAAGCACGGAGGGAGGGTTCCGTATCCTTATCGGCCCTTTTTTCCTCTGGATCTCTCGTGTACACTGATTGTAATTGTAATTGTTATTTTTATTTTAGTTTTATTTTAGCTAAATCCTTAACCGTAAGAGAAAGTGGAATAGAAAGGCAATTGGAAATAGAACCGTATTCAGAATAAGAAAAAGAAAAAACATTCACTTTTGTTTCAAAACTACACAACCATCATCAGCCAACCTACAAACGGCACGTGTTCCGCCATAAAATCGTTGTAAAGCGAACAGAAAGGCTGACTGCTTGGCGCCAGTTGGAAATAGTAATAACGTAAAACGACACAACAGCTAGGGAAAGAAGCAGACCAGTTTGAGCGCCGGCCTGGAAGTGGAAGGTGTCAACACATGGACAACACCCTCTAGAAAGGCAGAAAGAAGTCAGATCCAACCTTCCGATCGATAGATGTTTTTGTTTTACACATTCCATTCCCTGCCTGTCGACCGTGCTCGGACGTAAATATCCTGCTAGGTGATTGCCGGGAGGCGGCGACCGTTTGCTCTTTGCTGTCGCTCACCTTCCGCTCACCTTACGCTTCGGTTCGGTTTGGTTATGGATCGTAAAGCTATAGCTGCCATAGCAGCGGGCAGAGGCGTTGCTGTTCGTTTGCTCGCTGATGCATCCTATTTCCCTTTAAATGGGTGGGGGAAGAGTGGGGGGAGAGGGCGGTCATACGAATGGGCCTTTTGCGCTTTTTGTACGTGTGACGAGGATGTTGTGCATGGGTGAGCTATGAGAAGCATACAGTGTACAGCATACAGCATACAGTGTACAGTGCATGGCACGTACATTTAGGAAAGGATAGTTAAGATTATTTCGAAACAATGATTAAATGTTGTAAATGATGCTTTTAACAGACTCCTATAAAGATTAAGATACATAATGTGGCCCGCTTTTGTTCGGAATAGATTTTACATGAATCACGAAACTATTACAAATCTATTTTATCATTGTAGCTTTTATCTGTCCAACTGTCCTTAGAAAAAAGTGTTTGAAACAAACACAATGCACTGTAAGAACACTTTAGCAAGCGTTTAGTATTGTAGGTGAGTTACCACTCGGAGGAAGATACGCTGTTTTGAACCTTGTTACTATTTTCCTCACTGCATGCTTCTTCCGTTACGAGCTGTCCGTTATGCTCGTTCGGTCCGTATCCTTTCTGTTCGATGGTAATCTTACACTCGCGCGCTCTCTAGCTCTTCCTCTCCTTAACTTGCCAGCACAGTAAAATGGTTGTATATCTATCGTCCTGGCCAGTTTGCTACCATGTGGCTACATCGGTTTCATTAGAGATACGGTTTTAATCGGATCACATTTTCTCTATCTCTTCCACCTTTTCTCTTCCTTGGGACGGTTTGCGCCATCCATCTATTCGCTTCCGGACCGTAATTTACAACCTTTCCCATATCCGTTCCTATCCCTGTTCCTCTCGATCTAGGTAATATGCGCCCAGATTTCATCGCTGAACGGTTGAACGCATTACAGGAGTATATAAATCAAGTACTAATGAATCCCATTTTGGCATCATCGTTACCAACCAAAAAGTTCATCGATCCGGACAGTTACTCGACGCCGTTCCATGGTAAATAGCGTTGCTGAGTGGTTTTTATCGATCACCCAAATCTACCCCGAGTGTTTCATATTTCCCGTTTCTTTCTTGTTCTCTTACTTACTCTACACAGATTTGGCTTTGCAGTACGCGTCGATGAGCCTGCGCACCGATGGCGTGTACACGCTGGGCCAGTCGCTCGGTCCGATCGGTTGGCGGCTGCGAAAACACTACTTCAAGGTGGTGCACAAACCGCAGGGCAATAAGCATTCGCCCGGCCATTCGACCACCAAGCACCATCTGATCAAGTCGAGCTCGCAGTCGCATGGTAAACAGCACACGACGCAGGTGTGCGTGACTACCTCGACGGAGAAGGACTACAACAGCAGCACTAGGGACCACAGTGGCCGGGATGATCTTATCCTTACCTGGACCGAGTTCGGTCCGGACCGGTACATCGACGAAAAGGAGATCCACACGGTGCTGAAAAACTTTGGCGGCGTGCTGCATCCGTACATTGTACCGATCGAGCACATTGCGTCGAACGACAGCGGTGCGCTGGTGATACGGAAGTTCTACAAGCAGGGCAGCCTGAAGGATGTGCTGTGCTCGGCCAGCCCGTGCAATCCGTTCCTATCGAAGTACGGCAGCCCGAAGGGCCGAACGCCCCTACCGCTGAAGGATTTGGCGCTGTATGCGCGCCAAATACTGGAAGCGATTCGCTTCCTGCACTCGAAGGGTGTGGCGTGCGGGCACGTACACTGTGGCAACGTGATCGTGGTTGATGGCATTGCGAAGCTGATGGATGTGGAGAATTTCATCTTTGGCGTACCCTCCTTCTATCGGCCATTTTTTGTGCAGCACAGCAAGATAAACACATGCGAAGCGATTGACGTGTATGGATTTGGCCACCTGCTGTACGAAATGTGTATGGGATATCCGTTGCAGGACTCGTACGCACGCCAGATAAGCGATTGTCCGGATAGTTTAAGTAAGGCTGTCGTGTGGGAAATGTGCATTTTCGATTGATTGATTGTTTATTTTCTATTTCTTCCTATTCTTCGTTACAGAATCGTTGCTCGAGTCGATCCTATCGAAAGACGCATGCAAATCGTCGCTTCCGACACTGGATCAGCTGACAACGCACCCGTTCTTTGGCGAGTATGCGGGACATTTTAACGATTTGTATGCGACTACCATTGCTGTTCAGAAGCCACATCTAAAGTTCTCTACCAGCGCCAAAGAGCAGTTGAAGCTGGCGGTTCAAAAGACTGAGAATCGTGTCCGCGAGGAACAGCGCTCCGTGAAGAACCAGAAGCGGCTGGTACGGGTGCAGGAAATGATGACGTCCGAGGAGGAGAAGAAAAAAATCAAACAAAAAGCTGTGAGTAAGGGCTTCCACGCTTGTTTTTGCCCAATCCTTGGTCCCGTTAATCGTTGCCCGTTAAATTGCTGACGTCTTGCCAACTCCTTAATCACATTTGTGTGTGTCCTCCTGTGTTTCGTTTTCATTTACATGCTGCTGTTCGCCATAGAAACATGAGCAGAAACAGGCAAAGCTGCGTGCACAAAACTCTCTTCAACTAAATAACGGGCCGCCAATGACGGGTTCGTCTGGTATTACGGCCACGGTTCATCTGTCCAGTTCGACTGGTGGTATCGTGAAATCTGACAGCGCAAACAGCATTACCTCACCGCAGGAAGCACTGATGTCACCGCCACCGCATGCGACGGACAGTGGCGGAAGCACCTCTCCCCAACCGCCCCCATCGGCTCCCCCGATTCCGGGTCCACCGTCATCTTTGCCACTGTTTTCAGCCGAACCCGAAGTCGCTGCACCCGGTTCCAGCGCCGCAGGTAAGCAGTTTGCAAAGTCAATTTCCGGCGACGAGTCTACCGGTAACCGCAGCGCTTTGCTACAATCGATTTGTAATTTTAACAAAAGCGGATTGAAAAAGGTAGGCCCAGCCGAGGGTGGAAAATAAAAGTAAAAACAAAAAACACAAGGCTTGCACCACCACTACTCTGTCCGTCGCAATCGATAGTCCGTCGTTGTCTCCTGTATTATCTCTGTAGCCAAGGAAAGGTGGCTATTGCTAGCGAAGGAGCGAAACAAGACATACCGAAGGGTAAAAGATTAAACACTAGCAACTAGGAATTCTTTAAAAATGGAATGGTACGTTTCTATGTTTTGTGTGGCAGAAAGTTTTACTACCACTGACTGATGAAGTATGAAGCGCTGACCTGCGAAACCTGAGCAGACCGTGGCAAAGAAATCGCATACACGCAGCGATACTGTAGTCATAATTCGCTACATCTTTTAAAATCAAACCAGTGAATGGGTTTTGAAACACACAGACACACACACAGGATGAGCACGATTTTTGGACCAATTTTTCATAACATTAGTAGCAAAATCAAATCCAAACGTACATAAGTGAAACAAACACATGCCTAACATATAACATGTGGGTCCGCACGTAAACGAACGTGAAGAGAAAAACAAACACACAGACACACACTTAATGAAGTATAAAACTGACCTGAACGATGGAATGAATCATGTAGCCAAAGTATAGAAAACATAACAAGGAAACGAAAGTAGACTAGAAATGCAGTAGAGAAGATGGGAAGTAGAATGCAATGGGCGAACGTTGTCAGCTTTTTTGTTTCGCCTTCCCAACAGCTCTGGAATGGTTTAAACTGCACTGCATTCCAGTTTTGGGAATTCATTTAAAGAAAGTTAGAACATTATAGTAATAATCTTGTTGTATTGTTAAAAGGTAGATATTGTTTCGCTTTTCATGTTCCTTCACATTTGCTTTGAAAAACTATCTTAAGTTATTATTAATATTTTATAAGGTTGTTATGTTATCTGAAGTTTATTTGAACACAATTGGTGCATTTTCATCTTTTATATATCTTATGTTGTATGTGAAGGGTAATACATAAATTTTACTCATTTGAATAAGTGTTACGTTGTTTAAATTCCTTGAAAGGTTTATGCATTACAACTTAGAAGTTGTACACCGGTGCGCTTTTTCGATGTAACGAACTCAAGGCACAGAGAATTGATTTTTTTTAGTGATATTTTATTTTTTTGCTTCATTGCCAAATATATTGTATTTTTTACAACAGTTATGGATAGGATAACAACACAAGTTTACGTAGGCATGATGTGAATGCAGGAAAGTACTAGGAAAATGTACCACACGCTGGAATGGAAACGTCATTTGATATTGATATGATGTTTAAAGGAATTGTTTAAAAAAAGTAACCCTCCAGCTGAAGGAACTGAACGAAACAGTGGATTCATAAAGCAGAACAAAAGTATTATTCAAAGCAGGAGATAGAGTATAGCTATAAATTTAAACATGGCATAATGGTTATCTGTCCTGCACGGTACGTCCAGCCTTATTTTCTATTTGCATATGTTTCGTTCCTTATTAGCGTACGTGCATAGGGTGTAGCGTGTCGGTTACAATTAAAAGTTTTTATTTTATTCCGTTTCCAATGGCTCCCTGTCTGCCTTTCGCTGACTACATTAGACGAAAATCAAATACGATAACATAATAAAAGCTTTGCCTAACACTTTCATGTGTATATCACTATGAAGATTTTTTGTGATATGGTATTGCCGTGCCACTTAAAAATGATGCGCATTGTATTGGTGTCCGTGTTATCTCACTTCCAAAATAAAACAAAAAACAAAACAAAAACATAAAAATATGTAAGTTTTAAAAGAGCACTATAATCTTCAAATGAATATCAGCAAGCGAATGAATGAAATGTGATATAAGTTTTATTGAAACGTTTACCACGATTTGTTGATCATTCCATTACCTTCCTTTGCCGTATGATTTTCATTGTCAAAGTCTTAGGGGATAAGCGTAAACACAGCAAACTCATGAACTATTGCAAACGGATTTCAACGCAGTTTTTTTTTGTTGATTAAAATCAACCAGTGGAAATATTTTCCTGAGTCAATGCAAGGTGCAAGCTGCACCGTCATGATTTATGATTTGTAGGTGTATAGCTTAATAGCAACCAAAATAATAATTAAAAATAATAATAATAATAAAAATAATATTATTAATAATAATAATAATATAAATCATATTAATAATGATACTATTTAAAATAATACATTACTATCGTCCGTTGTAATTGCCGAAAAAAAACAATTGTTCGCTGATGGAAATGATCTTATGAGCAAAACACATTCACACACACACACACACACACACACACACACACACACACACTCACTTACAGCAACACTAATTCTAGCAAACAAACAAGAGGGAAACACCCTTATCTAATCCAAAAACTAGGCTTTTTAAAGAATATCACACTGTTCGTGATGAAGCACGACTGTCTTTAAAACCTGGACTGTAGATGATGGAGCAGGCGTTCGTAAAATTAAAAAGGCGTTCGCGATGATACAGAAAGAGCCACACAAAACAAAAAACTACTAGACTTGCGTACTAGCTGGCCGCGTACGGATAATATATAGATGTTGTAACTCGCATCTGACGCTTGCATAATTAGGAATATTGCTAGTTGTTCAGAAACTCCAACATCCTCTAAACCTGCAATGTGATCGTCGCCAGACTGCATGATCTCACCACTGCATTCTGAATCAAACTTGACCCAACTAATGGGGCAGACAGTTTCCTTTTGGCGTGTAGCTTCAACGTCATCAGGCAAAGAGTAAAGTATAGCTGTACAAGGTAGGACAGTGCCATGCACCGAAAGGATATATGTTTAGTGCCATAACAGCCTAGCTAAGAAAAAACAAAACCACTAAACTGAAAGGAAAACAGAACAGAACACAGATTGTACCCAGTCGTGTGAAAGGCACACAAATTCAAACTCACATACAAAGGCACACGGCACCTGGCATGTGTGGGTTTGATTCGTTCCCCAAACACATTGCGTACTTTATAGTGAAATTGAATACACGCGATAGACAGAAATATCACCCAATGATGGTGGAGGCAGGCAGTCCACGCGGAAAGTATTTTACTGTTGCGACAAGTTACAATGAGAATCTTCTACACGTTATTATACATACATATACATGCATATATACATAACTATATTTACTAAAAGCAAAGAAAAAACTCATCTGATTACAGATAAACAAAATCAACAACACAAAAATGCTGTATTTCTTAATATATAATTGTGATTTATGTGGAAAAAGTGTATCCTGATATATATATATATATATATCTCCCTTTTATAACAACATTATACAATCATAAACGAAGCGAAAATGGTAGATCGATTGTAGAGAAACAAACAAAGAGAGAGAGAGAGAGAGAGAGGGGGAGGGATGGAGAGAAAGAGGTAAAAAGATTGCGCACAACTGAAGAGCATGGAATAAATGAATGGGGCTTGGGCTGGGTAGAACGTTAGTGGTAGGTTTTAG
>KB680290.1:0-17048 GCA_000349165.1 Anopheles christyi | reverse complement strand
TTAAATCGCTCGTGAGTTAAGTAACACTTCGAGAGATTAAGGCACTCTGAATGGTTGAACGCTTCGTGCTGACTAGCAACTCACTCACTGTGATTGAAATCACTGGAGAGTTTAATAACTCTTCGAGATATAAATAATTCAGAGTGAATTAAACCACAGGGAGTGAGTTGCTAGTCCACACGGACAGTTAATTTACAAAAGGGTTGAAGCAAAATATTTTCGATTATTTCCTGCTACGGTTAAACCAATCAGTCACAAACAGAGCCAGCCCACAATTGGCCATGGTCAGGCCCCTACACTGACCTCAATACAAGCACCAAACAAGAAAACAACTTATAATAATTGCACATTTACTTATAACAATTGCATCGTAAGGATAATTTACACATAGGTTTTTTTTTAAACTAGAAATAAGCAATAAGCATGGAAAGGCTTTTTGAAAAGATTCAATTATATATCAAACAAGACAAGGCTCTTTAGCTTAACTAACTTATAGTTGACTTATGTACAAAACGGCATGTTATACAAAACAACATACAATAGAAGTTACTTACAAAATAACGAATAAGCATTTTAAAAAGAAAGCAAAAGTAAAACGCTAAGCTTCATAGAATCAAACGAACGAAAACGAACAAGGGTTAGCAAAATCATTTGATTAAAACAAAGGAAAAAACAAGGAAAACCTTATCCACACTTCACCATTGTAACACGCTTGCAGGGCACACTACGCGCGGTTCCTCCAAGCGGTGGCAAAATTACCTGAAATCTTCGAGTTGAGAAAGTACGGATCCGGTTGCCATAGATTATCGAAAAACTCCGGCGGAAGTATCACGTGATCGTCGCCCTCCTCGAAAATGTCGTCGTGCAGATCCAGCCGCGATTCGACCCACTTCTGGTGCACGAACATATCTACTCTGGATATGCGGTGCGGGGTGTTGATTTGTTTGTTGGTTGGTGGGTTGGTGGGTTGGTTGGTTGTCGTTTTGTTTGTACGCCGGATGATCGAAACGCAGCCCCAAATAGAAAAAAGTGCATGAAATACGGGAAAATTGCATTATTAATCGATTGCATCCACCGTCATCGATGACGGGGTTTTTCTACGAGGTTTGGTTATTGTGGTGTAGTGTGTCTGTGAGCGTGTATGTCTGTGTTGATGCCGAATGAGGTGCAGAGATGGGAGACCAAATGGTAGGAAGTGCATTGAGGTGCAGCGGAACCTTGATAAGCAACCACCGGCAAGTGTACATCATGCAGAGGGAAGGGAAATTAGCAAGTACAGAGCAATGACAAATAAAAACTGAAAATTTAACTCCAAAATTTTGATATACGATTTGATTGTGAAACATTGCAGTGTATCGTTTTTCCCTTTTCCCTATCGCGCCCATTTTCGCTTGTTGTGCAAGGTGTATGTTTTGTTCGATTTTATTCTACGTTTAGTTTGGTTGTTTGCTCCTCTGTCACACAGTGACAATGGGGCAACCGAGGTGACACTGATGTCACAGCGGAAGTGGGCTTGCAGCCATCGAAAACCGGGCAGTTTCAAGTTATGGGCTGTTGTTTAGAAAAACGGGCCACCCCCTCCCAAACGGCGAAATTGGATGGAGTGGTGCGGCCCCCAGGTACGGGCGTCTAATTGAAGGACACCCGAACCTCAAACAGTGGTGCGCCATTTTGGTGCCACCAAAGCACCAACTTGTTTGCGGGATACGCTTAGTGGTCGCCCCAGGCCGTAAAGGACGTCATTGGTTGGGGGCTGACTGTTTGGGTGGGGGAAGTAAACCGAAATGTGTGCACTTTATTTTCATGGCCATAGTCCGACCGAATGTGAGCCGATGGAGGTGGTCGACGGATTTGAGAGTGTGCAAACGGAATGGAATCGTTTGCGATCGAAAACGAAGTCCAACTGGCAAACGGTTTTGTCATTTGTGTTTTTGGATGGAAATATTTAAACCGTGCCTGCGGTGGCACTCGAGTGGAAGCACAGATTTATGAATGTTGCTAAAGGGAATGTACACGTTTGATGTACTTTTCATTTTCACGTTTGATTTCACGTTTGATTTCATGCGAGATTTAAAAAACTCATTTGGTAAATGAACTATGATTTGTTATGAATGAATAAAAGGTGAACTAGCAGCACCATACCGTTTCAAAGATAATTCTTTTCAGATGTTTATCAACTCAATGTTATCTTAAATAACTGTTATTTCAATTTAAAAAAATCTTATCGGTACTAATCTATTCTCAGACTCGAGATTTCTCGACGTAGTGTCAGAAAAACGTTATGGAGAAACTAGTTAATTTTCTCACATTGAATTATGGATTCCCAGTTTCCATAGAAATTTATCAAGCAGGCTAATATTTTCCATGCAATCATCTACGTGTTCAGTCGAATAGAGAAACAATTCAAGACATTCGTTTTCCACGTCCAAAGTCTAGCGGGAAATGGATCGAGAACGATAATACGGCGTTTTTAAATTAATTAGAATAACTCCGTAACGGCCTATATTGGCCGGATAGACTTGTATTATTGCTAAACTATCATCTATAAAATCGTCTAGAACGATTGCTTTGGCGATTTCGTGCCTACTTTGATTTCGACTACTCGTCTTTATTAATTTTCTCGGCTAGACTTGTATTATGTTTCAAACGATTTGTAACTTATCTCCTACATTCGTCTCGTATCAAGTCAGAAAAGGTTTGAATGTTCCAACTGCGGTTGCTAAGCCAAACAGCAAGAAAAAAAAGTCATTTTAATGCTATAACATTTAGAATACTGTAGCACGTTATTAACAAGATGCAATGAAAGACGTTCGATTTAAGACACAAATAGTTTAAAAAGCTCGAATATAACTAAACAGAAAAGATTCCGTTGGATTACTTTACAAGATTGAGAGTTGAAAGCGTAGTACAGCTGCAACATTCATGACTGCGTGGGTGAAAGTGTGGTAGTGTACTATACATGTTTTGTAATTGTTTGCTTAGCTGCTTTCGATACCTAAAATCCATATCCTCGACATTTATAGAATTGATATCTACCACGAATATACTGAACTCTACCACAACCGGAGTGCCCTTCTGTGACGGTGGCCGAACCTCTGAAACGAAAAGGAAAGAAAAAAAACTTTGAATGAAGCAGTTGAATGTATATTGTAAAACTACAGGCTGTAAAACATCTTGAAGCTTTGTTTTTTTGTTTCACTCACAGGTGTATTAAGCTGATCCAAGAATAGACCTGTTTTGCGCACAGGAAACGTACCGGTTTCGCTTTTTCATGCGTGCATTTATTTCCGAACCGGAACATAACGCACCTAAAGTCGAGCTAGCGAACCGAGTTTTATTTACCATTTACCATCGCGCAAACAGAAACCCTCATACGGGTAAAACCGGTGTTTCTCAAGGATACTAAACTGCAGTGACCTTGGAAGCTCATTGCGAATGCTGGTGGCTGTAGCCATAAATACGTAGCCACGTTGCAACTTGCACATCCGAAATTCGTAAAACATTTCCGCCTCCCTACCGTGCTCGACTGTGGCCTGTAGTGTGAGCATTGGGAAGGAAAGGGAAGGTGCGAAGTGCATTTTAATGATGCTAATTAGTTCCAGAGGGGATTGTTTTCCAACAGCATTGGATTGTTTTGCACCGAAAATGTTAAACTATAATTCGTAAGCGTATTTTGCATACAAAATCAAACGTTCTTTTCCTATTGTTTTCAAGTGTCTAGTACAACCTTTGTTTAAAAAAGCCTAGAAAATGTTTGACCTCAATCACTTTGAAGCCGGCTTGAAAGAGGAACCTCAGAAATGTTTTTTTTTCTTCTAGTGATATTAAATGGTTTTATGCTTGCGGTTGGGTTAATAGACTAGTTGTGGTGTTGAAGCAGCAATAACAACACTATTCGACAAGCAAGTTCTAAATCTTGTACCTATAGTGCCTTATAGTATTGTTAACCTCCTTTGACGACCTTAAATGGGCTTTGGAAGAACTCAGCGTAGATGGATATAAGAGCAAGTTGGAAATGATTTTGTCATAAATGTTTCTTTTAATAATTTTAAAAGTCGCTGTAAATTGTACATTCTTCTAAGTCAAACAATACAATTTTCATATGTATGAATGGGAAAATTGCTACACTTTTAAGGAAACCAAGTAACGATTAACTGTTGCTACATATTATAGAGAATTGGGTAATAATTAACTGTTTATCCAATATCAATTCAAAACTTCCTCAAAATTACATGGAGCGTTTGTTATAAATTGATTTAATGATATTTTCTAGTTATAACTGAAAATGTGCTACGAAAATTGTGTTAAATGTGCGATGGGATACATTTCTCTAAATCTGTGAAATCTCTGAATCACAATCAATAACTTTAATCAACGCACCTTAAACCTTTCGAATAACGAGTGGAACACCAAAAAACAAAATCCAAACTTAATGTTATGATAAGCGGACATATTTGCCCTATCTCCCTCCAAACAGCGCTAAAGTAATTGCTACAAATGGTTTAGTTGTCAAATTGCCAAATTGCTTGTTGGACACGAAAAAAAAAAAAAAAAAGTACGCCAATTGCGCGTCTAAAGGGAAAAGTATTGTTTACCGTTTCATTTCTTAATTAAACATCGTCCCCGCTTTAGCAGGTGGAATTTCAATCCGTTCGGCAAAGTATTTGTTTGCTCATGCTTATACTCGAATGGAGAACGGAGAAAGCAACAGACAATGAAACGATGTCTCGACTACATGAAGTTTTGTAGAACAAGGCGAGAAGCGGTCAGAATTCAGTTTTAATCAAATCCAATCATATTTCAAGTCCGTTTTCGTTTGTACAAATGATTGGCTTTAAAATCAAAACTGATAGATGCTGAAATAGTTTTTTTTTCTGGTTTTGTAGAAACGGCCGTGACGGCAGAATATTTCAACTGTAAAAACCTAGCAATAAAACAATCACATTATGATGTTTCCAGACAGGTAATTTGTTGGAATGACGTACCATACACACGGTTTGTTTAGGCTAAGCATGCCTAATGATGTCCGAATCCGTCTTTCAAATTAGCATTCAATAATCACAATTCGATTGCTTCTAAAAAAACTCAATGATTTTGTTTGTCCGTTTTATTTAATATCATATGCGTTACCCTTTTTGTGATTAACTTTAGTTTCTAATTGTTGTACATACCTTTTCTTTCTAATTTTTTAATTGTTTTTTTTGTAGTGGTTTTTTAATTTATTATTAAGTAATTTACAGGGATTCCTTGGCACTTTACCACTCCAGCACGTTATTTACGTAATGGCATATAAATCATAACTTAGCAGTCAAGGAAACTAATGGAACGGAACATCAATTCATTAAGACATTTTGTTCACTAATCTCCAGGCTCATGGACATTTCCTTATGAACAAGCAAGCAAGAGCGCTTCCCGTGTATGATTGCAAACTTCCACCAACGCAAATGTTCCACAACGCAATGTTCATATGGATCAAGTAATCCATTTGTTTTATTCGAAACCCTTTAAGGGTTTAATGACTTTTATAACCATTATGATGTTTTTTTTTTATCTTCGCTTTATCTATTTACATCTTGGCAAAAATACTTCCAATTTACTAAATTTACTTAAACTACAAATGTTGTGAATTTTGAGCTACCGAGTCAAAATAAAATGTTTCTCTCCTGCTAATATTAGTTGGCTTTTGAAGGACCATATGACACGGTCTTTTTTGAGTAGTTCAATAAAGCAGTCTTTAAAGTATACTGAAAAGTTACAGTATTCTTCGTATATTTGGTAGAATTGTTGAATAGCTCTTTTCTTAAAGGGTGGAATATGTCACAGAATGTTGAAAACCACTGTTTTAAAGAAACTAGCTTATTTAACACGGTTACGGTTTTTTTGTTTTTCAATGTGCATGTGTTAAGTGCAAACTTTCGAAAAAAGTTAAGCTGAAATGAAAATCATAACCTTTCATGCACTAAGCTGTCGAAAAGTGGTACAATTATGCTAGCATTGTTTCGAAAGAAGAGTTCCAGCAAATGTAAGCGCTCAAAACGATTGACGCGAGCTAATATATCACCACGGATGCAGCAATTGCTTTGGGAAGGAAGGAAAAAAATCCCACATCAAATAAAAGAAACGTTCGTTCAAGGGGTAAAGAGCATAGTACCCTACATCACGCAATGTGTGTGTTTTCCATCATACTATTCGGTGAGCTATAGTTCGGGGTTTCCCCCAGAACATGGCAACATTGGCACCTACGTTTTGATTAATAAATGATGCAATGCAGACGAATGGATTATTTTGGCTTTCGGTGGGTGTTGTATCGTCTCTCTCTAATGATAGTTACGATTTGCGAGGAGCACATCAGGGTGCCTTGTCTGCAGCACTCACCTAATACGTTAGGTCGTTTACCTATGCTGATGAAAGTTTCTGTGTTTGAATATGAAAATTAGTTCTGCTAGCGTTGTGCAAAAAGCTATGAGATTTTTTAACTTGTTTAGTATAGAAAGAATTAGCGTTTTACTTTAAACTTCTTTTGAGTAACATTTTGGACAACGTATTAACTTTTACACTAAGCTTACTTCAGAGAAAATGACATCGTTGTAGTGTTTCCTAGGGCAACTGTAGTTTTGAATTTTCTTTAGTTTTCTGTTTTCTCCTTCTGTTTTGTTTTTTTCTCTGATTTTGTTTAGAATAGGAACAAAATGATCTTCTTTTAATAAATGGTACCAATCGCTTACCAGTCGCAGTTATACGACTTCCAATTCCTTTAAAATTGTTGACCAACAGCATCTCCAAGCAGAAGGAAATGATCGAACCAACAACCCCAACAGCCAAGATCGTCCAACATATAAGCAGATCATGAAGTTTAAATGCACTCACTGTGTCGCCATCAGACACTCGCCAATTGTTGCCGATACGTACAATGCCCTCTTCACGGTTAAACCAGTTCAGCGTTGTCCAGTATCGAAAGAGATCACCTTCAATAAAAGCTGTCCAGTGGAAATCAAGCACCTCATCAAACGGTGAGTAGTGGAAGAGAACGAACGTATCCTGAAATGGAGCCAATCTTTCCTGTACCAGATGGACGGCATCCTGACGTACACGACTCCAATGTTCGGCGACATCGCACGGTATCACCATATGATACTTGGTCGGTTCTTCTGCCGTCGGTTCACCGGACGGTACGTTACGTTCATGGGAAAAGTTAAGCGAGCTGATCTTCTTCACGTAATCACTGACGTAAATTGGCAGCTGTGATCGGTTTACTGCATCTACCGTGCGAAACTCCGGATAAAACTGGGTGTGCGAGAGTCGGGCCGTCAGCACCGATTGATAGACGGTTACCAGCACCAGACTGGCATATACGTATCCGGTAAGGATACAGTTGCCTGCGGTGGTGTCTGCACCCGCTCTCGGTGGCCCATTGATGAAGGTTTGGAAAATGTCAAAGTTGACGTTAAGAAAGGTGCGTCCCCTAAGATAGCCATACCGTTGCAGGAAGTAGCTGGTAAGTTCTGAGGCAAATAGAAGAGCAAGCCAGACGTTCCATTGGAACGGATCAATCAGTAGTCGGATGAATGGTATGCGATCACTTCGAGGTGCGAGTATGCAGTGATAGCTGAACTGTTTCAACGGGATCCGTCGGATCGGGTGTGATTGAAAGGTGTCGTACACAATGCCAAAGTCCATCGGTCTTTTTCCCCGCCAATTCTGCAGATTGCTCGTGTGGATACGATAGCGTGCATTGATCCGTTGGCTCAGTACATCGATAAAGTACCAGTACCGGTTTGAGGGTAGCAACCGCCTTGCTAGGTCTCCCCGTGTAAAGTACACCGTAAGCTCATATCCTTGCAGATTGCGATACTGTCGATGGAACAGTTGCTCGAGCGAGGAGAACGAAGGCCGTTCTGGATTGTGAAAGATGACCGCTCTCGCAAACGGTTCCAGTGACACGCAGTCAAACCAGCCACGCAGATCGTAGAACAGCACGACAATGTTATGTGGCCTATTATACTCCTCGAAATTAAACATACCAAACGCGTTTCTGTTTTGGTAACGCTGAAAAACAACCACAATGAATCTCGCAGTGCCAAAGCGAAACACTTTCCAGCTGAGAAATGTGTAAAATGCTTGATAGTCCTGTGCGAAAAAAAGGAGACATTAGCGAGCAATCACTAGAACTCAATTTCGAGCTGAACAGTCACTTACGTTCGGTGAGTTGTTGACAAAGATGATGAAGTACTTCTTGGACGTCATGAACTGCTCGAGCGAATCGTCCTCCATTGTTACCTGACGGGCACAGGTAACTTCATTCAACCCATGCAACACAGTACTTAGGACATCGTTTGCTTGAGGATCTTCATGGTATCGCATAAACTTGAGCTGATAAACGTTATCGTTTGCACAGACCGGTCGTAACAGTTGCAACAGATATTTCGCTACGGGCGCATCTGAGTGAAGGTATGAACGGCTCCAGGGAGGTGAAAAAAGGTCCTGCCGAAATGCGCTTGAAAATTCCAAACTAAGCAGCAGTGACAGAAGTAATGTTTCTACGGCAACCATCGTGTAGACGCCGCAGCCAACTAGTGGCACATTGACTTTTACCTCCAAAATTGGATGTTATCCAGCAAAAAATTCAACAGGAAAACAATTTGTTTAATGGAAAATAATAGTAAATAATGTGAAAATAATGACTCGTTAATGGTTCCATATTTTGGATTAATGTTTTCAATTTACAGTTGACACTTTCCTGATTGAGTTAACCCTTTGCAATCACACTTCTGGTTTCTGAGAGGTGCAACGGCTCGTAGTGTAAAGAAGAAAACTGGTGCATCAACCACATACGCATTAAGATAAATTTTATACCAACGGGGATAGTTAAATTATGCAGTTCAACCTTTTGCCTACCTTTTACATAGTCTTCCGGCAGTACTACCCGTGGTTTTAGTGTGTAATTTTTTGCAGCCACCACCTCCTTCAGCAAGCTGCAAAGAAATCAAGAAAAAAAAATATAACACATTAGACATAATATACTGTGGTCTAGGAACCCAGAACAAAATCGGAAATGAACCGATTCCGTTACATCCCGGAAGTGTTATTACTCTAATGGTATTAATCTATTATTAAACACATGCGCGTCGCGTCCCAGAAGCCCAGAATACGAATCCTTGATCGAAGCACCGATAGTGAACCCACGTGGGAGTACTGTGGGGAGTGTTTATACAAAACGCAAATATTTGTTCTTTTTTTTAGTGTATGAGTGTGTGTGTGTGTCGTGTATGAACGCCCCTCCTTTTGAAGCTTTCCCATGACACATATCGAAGCGTAATAGCACTGACAGTTCTTGTCGTTGATCCAGTGGTCGAAAGTAGAAAAAACCGCGTGGTGTGTGTGTGTGTGGGGTGTGTGGGGTGTGTCTGTGATCCGTCCGTGATCCGTCCAGTGTGGAGGCATTCTAGTGGGAAATGAATTAGCATAAAATGACGATAGCGATAATGCTCAGCGTTTCAAGAGGAAGGTAGGATCGCGCGGATGAAGCCGTGAAGTCGCCAACTGTTCACTTTCAAGCGTCGTAATATGGTGGCACTTTATCGATGCAATTGACACTCACACAGACCACCGGCCACTGGACGGCACGGCGGGCAATTTCCGTCCCATGAATGAAATGGTACGAAAAGCGGCAAAAAATACTTCTTTTCAATATATAACAAGTTCCTATGAGTAGTCTATTAAGTGGACAACACTATTCGGGACGTATAGTTCGTCGGAAGTATGATTTTACGATTTTTGGACGCAGCTGTGTTCACAAGTACGTTTTAAATCATAGAATAGCGCCCACGATTTCTTGAATTAAACGCAAGAAGGCCATTGTATCATGATCGTGATATCAACCCAAAGTCTTCTGGAGGAAAAGGACAAAATCAATCGGGAATGAATAAACCACAGATCTCGGGGAATTAGGGAGTCAGTACGGTGATACTGAATTTCCCCAAGGTGCAACCTTAAGAACCTTTTTGATGCCGAACTATCCTGATGGCAACCGAACCACGGGTTCTCTTGTAGAAGTTAGTGCGTTTAATCAACAGACCACACTGTCTTCTCAATATTCAAATTTAAAAATGGTTGTCTTATTGACCACTTCTTTATGATACAATTACATTGAAATAGGTTTTACAATAGGGTAAGTCAATAATTATGACTTTCTTTGTATTTACATGTTGCTTTGTGTATTGTGCTTTTAATGTGTTCATTGCAATGAAACCGAAACTCATCAACTATGCTGTCTTTGTTGATGTCTGTCCGAGAATAAAACCGACATATTCTTCTTCTATTCTTCTCATCTGGCTCAACAACCGTGGATCGGTCCAGGTCGGCCAAAGCCATTAATGGGCTTAGCTATCCTGTGACGTATTAGTTAACCAGTCAGTCCCACGGTATGTAGGAGAGCTCGGTTTAAGAGAAAATTGAACCCATGAGGGACATGTTGTTAGGTCGTGCGACGATTTGACGAATTGTACTACGGGACTGGCTGAAATAAAAATAAAGCAATTCATGTAAAAGAGCATCTGCACATACCGTAATGCTTAAAATGAGATTGTTTGACCTCATCATATAAAAAAATCATCGTTTTATCTCTTCCTTGTTGAACATTTACGGAAAGATGAAATTTAATAAATTATATGATAGGAGTTATCGGTACATAATTGTTTTTCATTTCATAAGGATTCTATGAACTTTTGTACTTGAGCATTAGCGCCTTAAACGTCTTTTACTGAGTAGCTCATAATCCTGTACATAAATTGCTATAGTAACATTGTGCCTTGATCTTTATTGCAAAATCCAACTATCACTTTAAAAAAGTTAGGTTGAACTAGGAGCACGGCTTTTAATACATTGTATACACTTAAATATTTATAGAGAAGAAAAGTTACAAACTCTTAATACTAAAATTATGTTAAAACTAAAAACTAACATTCTTGAAATGTTCGAATGTTTTCGATTACTAGCTTTTCACGCTAAAAAGCGCTATAAACTAAAATGGCGGTTGGTTTCTCTTTGTCCAATTGCTTCATTCAAAAAAATAACCTCTTTTTAACATAGTTAATGGCAATTACAAAAAGGTGAAGAAAACATTTTTTTAAGTCTACCAAACGTGGATCCTCATTTTTCTTGTGACTGCTACAAAAATTAATTTAAAAGAGAAACAAACCGCTTTTTTTTTAGTTTTAAGAGCATTGTGAATTGCAAGCATCTGAAAACTTGTTTCCCTTTTTATGCTTTACATGTGCTTAGTTACATGGTTTTGCATGTCTTAATTTTAAAAGTAAACGGATATTCATACATTTTTTTAAATATTAAATTCATCATTTGAATAACACATTTCGATGTTATCATCATTGATTTTGTAACATGTTACTTTAAAAATGTACAGTATAAGAAGCCCATGATTTTAAAGTATTTTATTACTATCGAAGTGGAATGATTTCCAGATAATTAAATTTTCTGAAGAATGATTTCCATTTCTTCCATGCAGAAGGCAACATAAAAGAAAATAAACAAATGGCACGCGACCAAGGGCATCCTCAGTTTGTTCTGGTTCGATCACGAATTGTTCTGCCTAGGCAAAAGTATAAACGTCATCCACTAACGATACTCATCGAGTTTCGACGCCACCTAATGGTTTTAATCAAAATAAATTGTATTATCTGAAGCACAACATCTACTGCGTGCACCGCTCCCGGTCACGGTGCTGGTGGATTATTTTTTATAATTATAAAACCGTTAGCTTCCCAGCCAGACAGTTGTACCGTCGCATCACGCAATGGGGGAATGGTTCTAGCAGATCGAAGGCGAAGCAAATGGAACATCGCGCGACAACTGTGTGGTTTATGTGTTTTTGCCAGCATGAAAAGTGACACGGGCGCGAACATGAAAGCGCGTTGATGATAAACGCACGATAATAACCCCATCATTTGACATTCCATTCCGTTTCAATTCCACTGCACATGGTAGCGATGGGGTTATTTTGTACGGCTTTTGTAGTACCTTCCGGGCTGATCGGATTTGCACTCTTGCATCTTGAGACCGTGGCGCAGTCGAGATGCGTTATTTTGTTGCACCGGTGCAATTATAACGAGCCCGGAAGCTACGCTTTGTGCATGTGTCTAGCTTCATCCAAACCAATCGAATCATCCTGTTATTATTCTATTGCTCTGTTTCAAATGTGCAGTTTGAAATGAGTTCTAATTTGGTCGTGGATACAAATGAAGGGTTTGGTATCACTTACATGGAAGTGTTATTAGTGCAATAGTTTTGAAAGCAGCTTCCCTATGGTCTTGCCAAGGACACACCGGCTTTTGTAAAGGCCAAACATAATTCGATTCTTATTTGCTCTAAATTAAGCTAGTGAGCCTTTTTATGGGAATGGGAAGAGCATTTTATAAGTTTCCAACAACCTTCAGCCTTATGTCACTACACAAAAAAGATACAGTGAATGATTATTTAGTAAAAGGCTTGCCTTTTGAAATACGAAACGATTGTAAGGAATCTGATTGCAATAAATGTGTTGCTTTGTGTTTATGTTAACTGTAGAAAAGATTGTGTTAACGGTAGAAAATAAGTGAAAATAAATGATAGGTCACTATCTTTTACATGTACAATGTTCTAAAGTTCTTTAGGCTATTCGTTAAGAGCAGGTATTGAATCACTTGTATCAGGTAGTTGAAGATCCGTCTATAAACTTGTTTTCTATGCTGCAGAACCATAATAAAACCTTTTACCACAAACATACGATCAGACAATTTCCCGTTTCCGTTCCTATTTCGCGTTTCGTTTCCCTGATCTAATGGCTTGTGAGCCTACGGCAGTAGCCGTGCCAAGTAACAGTGACTCGCAATAAACAACACCTGAATCGCATTGCCCGACAAGCAGCCATTAGTTGTTTGGTGGAATAGTTACTATCCTGCCGAAAACGGCTTTATTATGACAAGCAACCAAAACGTACGCCACGATGACGAGTCGCGTGTGTCTGTCCGGTAAGCTTTTATGCTCGAATAGGCAACGTCTCCACGAATAACAGCATAACAACTACGGCGGGTAAAACATAGTTTACCAACCCAAGTTGAGACTTTAATTTCGTCAAATTTCATTTTATGCACATGCCTGCGATGGTTCACGATTCGATGGCCGTAGTAAAGTTTACAGTGACAGCGAGTAGAGGACGCAAACTCAACGGACGACGCTTTTTCAACTTCGTTCGCTTTACACTACCGACCAACCGATGCAAGGAAAGTTTGAGGAACTTTTTCTCCCTGAAGCAGGCGCATGGTTTTAAAATAATTGCACCTCAACACGAACACGTGAATCAGATGAAGTCCTTTTTCCAATGGCTAGCGTCCAGTTTTATGGCTATTTTTCCAGGACCATCTTCGTACGATTTATGACGTCGCTCGCACACCGTTGTGTTCGTTATGCGAATTATGTTCTGTTGCTTTAGCTTTTGTAAAAGGAAAAGACAATTTGAGGAACGTTGAATTTCTTTCAGTATAATTAAAATAAAATATTTGAAAATAAGTTTTTGTGTGAAGGTGATCTTGATGAAGAGAAATTAAACAAATTTATTTTATTTACAATAGAGTATAGAAAAATGATATTTCTGCTCCATCGAAACAGTTATTTCCAGCCATATCTCAGTAACTAAAGTGCTTTGTACCAAGTTCCTTCTGTAACTGAGAATTAAGAACGGTTATAAGCATTTTTTTTGTTCAACCGTTCCTGTAGCATCAGCCAAATTATTGCCATTTCCTGTGAAACAGTCAACGATAATTGCAGTTTTACTTCTGCCCTGTGTAATACACCGGGCCTGATCGTTGAAAAACAACCTCCACAGTGTACTAGAAAAGCGTTCTAAAATGCTCCATTTACCGTTCGGTGCAGTCGGTCGATGCACGAATAGTAAAACATTTTACAACGGGTTGTAGTGCTGTGTTTGTGTTTGTGTACTTGCAGTTGGCGTTGAAGCCATCGGAAAATGACTGGTCGGAAAACCTCCGGAGACTTAAAAAAATGAGTACAAAACCTGGAAACAACGTCCTGTGTCGGGATGGATCAGAACATGATGTATGTTTCCTTTGCATGCACTCGATGCCGAACTTGAAGATAAGATCCGAGACGAGGCCCGGTCCGTTTGCCAACCGACTGCCGGCTCATTTAAATGTTTCTTCTTCTACTTCTTTGAAGCTGGAAGAAGAAGGCTTCGTTTCCAAACGTCGCTCGGTGCACGAAAATGTGGATGCCATAAATTAACACCAAACAACACGAAGAATTTTTCCTTGAAAAAGCCAAAATAAATTCACATTTACTACACAGGCAGAGTTGTCGAACATGTTTGGGAAGGATGATTGAATAAAACGACCTTGGAGGAAACGGCTAGATTATTTGATTTACCGTTCTAAAATCTTTGCCTTTATTATTAACATGAATGTATCCCGAATACATAAAGGCCATATATTTGAAAGTAGAATTTGTAAGCGAAACTCAGATTTTAAAATGTTCCATTGGATTTCATGTTGTAAAAATATATTTGTTTGTTTAAATAAGCACAACAATACTAATTTTGCTAAACAAACAAGCATTGTATAGCTTTCAGCGTTAAGATTGTTGTGTAGTATTTTCTAAGTCATTCTAAAAAGGTTTATTAATGTATTACTGATGTTCCAATCCTTCTCACTAATTAGCATAACCAATCCATAAGAATAACATAAAAATCATTAGTCGAACCTCATATGTCTCTTTAAACTTTTAGGATTTTCTACAATAATTCAGATGCCACGCTTTCTCGCTTTCGGTACAAAGTCTGGCACAAAGACTTGTCCTCACTTCTCTGGCAATTCAATTACATATTTAATGTTTTATTTTTATTTCATTATTTATTACAAACCACTGAATATGTTCTCAGTATAACCCATTCATACAATGTATCTACAATTTGCGTATGATTTTTTTTACATTAAAAGCTGTACAGCTCACAGGTTGCTATTATTAGTATTTTATATTTTAATTTCAAACTTTCCAATCACTCAAAAAGGGATCATTTGATGTATTCCTAACCAGCTCATTCGTTATCATGAACAACAAACCGAGAGCTGAGGAGCTTAATTGGATTACCCATAGCAGGACAGTCACTTTTGCGTACGAGGGGATCGATTCATTTGAGTTTTGAACTGATGACGGTCATGCTGTTTTGACTTGTAAATAATGAATGTACCAAAACGTTAATTTATCTCAACATAACTTGTGGTTAAGTAATACATTGAAGCTAAAAAACGCAAAAGCTTTATTAAGTTTAATGTGAACTCAAAAGTTTTCCTCACATATTTGATCCCCCTGCACCAGTTGTTGTCTTTGGTTTTTTGATATCACTATCACAAAAAAAAGACTAGTCGATTTGTTTTATTTCAGACGTTGAGAAAAAATGAACATTTATAAAATATCGTGTGTTGATTGCAAATGTATGGTTACTTCTTTTTATTTTCAATATCATACCTTTCCATGAACAAAAAAAGGATAAAATTCATAACATAGTGATTGAAAACCCGTTAATTGGATGACACATTGGTGGATGAAACTTTTTCAATTAAAAGCCACGATACTGTGTCACGAACCTTATAGCGTGGTTTATCTAACAAGATTGTTGCCATTTCGTAAAGTTGCTTCCCTAATGGTTTCCTTTCGTGACCACTAAATGAAGGTTAGATTTTTTGTATTGCCGAAATTTGTAGTAAAACACGAACGATGAACGGCAGAATGGAATTTCCCTGTACTCACAAAAATGCTTCAAGGTTATTTTAAATAAACTTTTTTTGCACAAACACGGAAAGAAAATACAATAACACATCCATCACAGAGAAACAGAATAGATGGAAACAATAATATATTGGCATCTAGAGCAAGCTTTCGAATAAGATCTAGTGTATGTTAAAGATTAAGAACCATATGCTACACAACCAAACAAGAATAAAGAGCACCACAAAAGTCATTTCGCTTTGTACGTCTCGTTCGTCCGTACAAATAAGAGAACGCCAACAGCGCGTCTTATCCAACAGCGCCGTCTCGTAGGTGGACGAAGACGCCAATGCCAATAAAATCAGTGCCTGAGCAAGTCCATTCAATCGGAAGCAAACAGCTATACAACTTTGGCATCTCCGCACTGTCCAAATTCAAATCTTTCCAAATGGACCTTTAATGAGCTGTATGCATTATGCAGCGTGCAGGATCCAGCAAGAAAGGGTTCGTACCCACTGGTCAGCCACGCTGGAGACGTCGGTACGGTCACGAACTATCGGCGAAGAAGTGATATGGCAAGCTCACACCAGCGCCATGGCATTGGCAGACGTCCCGAAATAGATCAGCCGGTGCGTAATGATGGTAGAAATCAGTGTCCATTCCCGTTCCTGATCGTAGGGTAAAGGGGAGCGAAATAACCGCAGTGCAAAACCGGAATCAATGCATCCGGCAACGGTACCAACGTGTATTGCCGCTTTGTTCAACATTCTTTCCATTGCTTTATGAGCATAGGAAGGGTTTATTTATTTATTTTACCCAATTGTTTACTGCGTTGGTTTGAATCGCTTTTTTTTCGCAACAGCAAAGGAAAACTACTGTTCACGCATTCCGGTAGGTCATGGTTCCGGAGTGCAAGCGAAAGAATCAAAACTTCCGCGACCTACCTTGCCCGAGCCACCCAAAACGTCCCACTTTCTCCGTAGCGAAGGACGTCGTGGTGAAAGAATTTTAGCATAAACCTATGCGGGCGCATGCAGAAAAACGTCAAACTTTCCGTACCACGCATCACCTTTACCGCACTCGGAGTGGAGGTAAAAGAAGGACCGGAAAGGGTGGGATAAGTGAGTGAACTCCACAATCCTGCCCGTTAAATGAATGGTGCAGGAGTTTGATGTTTGTTCACGAGGCAGCGCAGCGCACACGGCAGGAATTGAACCGAGCGCTCATGAATTATTTATAATGGGAACATTTAATTCCTTGCTCCATACGACCTCCCC
>KB680279.1:0-17056 GCA_000349165.1 Anopheles christyi | reverse complement strand
CAGGAAAGTCTGGTGTAGAGAGAGTTTTGATTCGTTCATAACAAATTTGTTCACCACACTTTAGTATCTCGATTTGTACCGACCACAAACAATAAAAAGGTCGCTTATGGAGCATTCCAACATAGTGGGATGTTTAAAATATAGCCACTAGGTGTATGTGACTGACTAAGTTTATAACCAATCCCGCCTCCTACCCGTTCCCATTCCTTCCACTTGCAGCTACAGTAAGCAGGCGGTGGTGCCTGTGTTGGTGAATACCGAGAGTGGCGGTTAGCTTTTATGGCACGTTTTCCAACCAACGCTACGTTACCTAACGGTGAGGGGAAACGGAATAGAGCATAGGCTCAGATTACGAGGAAATGGGAAAGAATGAACACCGGTAGAGAGGAAGGACTGTAAAATGGAGAAGCATGGTGGTCCGACCGGGAAAATTATCTAAAAAAGTAAGCGATCTGAGTACGTTATTAGTGTGACGATTGTCTCGAATTCATTACAATTCCACTGGTACTAAAGCATGTTTTTCATCGTAGCGGGACGAACATAGTGAAAACTATTTCAATCTCAAAGAAAAGGGGGCAATTGAGCGCCATTTGGTGACGATTTTGTTAAGCGACTACGATGCAATTTGAAATAGAATAGTTATTTCTAGACCGTGCGGGGTCAGAATATTATTAACCCGGCGGATTTCATTTAAGTTTAAGATGCCTCGAAATTTAAACTGCTGAACACTTCAACAAAAATTACATCTTTTTATAGAAAAGGAAAGTTTTCAACTAAAAACACCTTTTAATTTTTTTCCATCGGAAAAAGCGTTCGGTGAGGATACAATCATCTAAAAAAAGTATCAAAATGAAGCTTGAAAATAGGAAGTTTAACCTGGAAATGCGTTACACATGTTAGTATGCGTTATGCGTTAGTACGATCAGTATCAGCTGTGTCATGAAAATTGCATTAAGCCGCAAATCATCCCACCGATCGTGCATTGCAGTACAAACACACATTCCCATCCCACCAGTGTGTTGGGAGGGGTGCTGCAGCTACATTCTTGTTTGTATCTGTTCTGCCTAACAATTGGTAGAACGCACCGCACGTTACGACACTCTCATGGTGCAACATGTGACTTTTCGATGCATTACGATAAGACGCAGTTTCGGGAGGAGGCAATAATGGGTGAGCGTTCACGGAGACAATCTCTTCCCACCGCTCAACCCAACCTCAACGCAAAACGGGCTAAGGGTACGCTTACAATACACGTAATCGATCGTGTGTGCTTACTAAGTGTCTTACTGTGTGTTAGTATGCGTAACGCTGCTAGCAGTGCAGCAATCGTTCGCTCGTTGTCCCCATCCCTGTTGTCCATTTTGTTCACTAAACATGTGATTGTGTGTGTGCTTTTTTAGATAATGTTTTCCAACTGCAGGGAGTCGCTCCTCCTCCTTCTTCTCCTGCTGGCGGAAGGAAGGGAAAAAGCGGGGTCCGCTGTACTTTGGTCAGCAAAATCGAGGGCAAATTTCCTTCTCCTCCTGCCAGGGTGAGCTGGACAAACAGGGTAAAACGAGGGGGCGGATCAGTTTACAGATGGGGTGTGTGTTATGGTGATGAGCGTTTGCTTTGCTTTTTTTTATTTTATTGTTCGTATCCCCTGTTCTTTCTCCTAGGTAAGTTGCTCGGTAGAATATTGCCGTAGTAGTAACTAGTCGTCGGTCGTTCAGTGGCCGAATCGGTTGTTCATTCGCAATTTTCCCGTGTCCTGGATGCAGTTTTGTAGTGAATTTTCCTCAAGTGAATAAAAATGCAGATAGAACTCCAGTTATTATTCATCAAGTACAATTTTAATTTAAATAAGCTTAAAATATAGCATAAAACAGACCTTGTTTTAGAAAACGCTTCATTCGATATTTGATATTTACAAGGAACTTATACTACATTTAAATGATTTACACTGCCATCCTATGACCTGGGCCAAGAATCAAATCGAGCGCAGTACATAGATTCTATAATGCAGCCGCGCTAGTCGAACGGTTGGTGCAATGCAATCATCGACACTATCTCCACTATCTTCTCGCCGGCCGCGGTTTGCAATATGGGGTGTGCTGGTGTACGGGTGGATTTTGCTGTAACCTCGAACAGTGCAAACATGCGGCACATGCCGCGACATGTGAGAACGGCGCGAATGACGCCTTTACCGATACAGCTGGAAGTGGAATGAGATACAAACACAACGACCGACCGACACATCGATCAAGTGTACAGCAGCGTGCAATGCAAATAAGTGCAGTGCTAGCGGTAGTGCAAATGTGCTTTGTTCGGTAATCCCGGTGCATTCGCGTTCATTTGTGATAGTTAACGTTTGTGCATAAGTGAAAAAAGTGGTTTGATCGGTTGAGATGTTGGTGTGTGTGTGTATGTGTGCAATGAATTATATTTTTAAGTATATGTATTTAGAATTAAGCACTCAAAACGTAACAGGCTAATGTAATCGATTGAATTTATTGTGTCGTGTTCACGTGTTTTCTGTGTGAAAGGACAATTAAGCAAAACACCTACGTCACAATCTTTTCTTAGAATAGTGTCTACAAACGCATAGCGCTGTGTCCCGTTTGTGTCTGTAAATGCTAATAATCATTTAACTGTGACGCAAAGTGCTGGAAAGCATATCCTGCTACTTGTGTTTACTAAGCGTTTAATAAAGTGAGCAGTTGAAACATAAATACTTCAGACGTTCTTTCCCCGTTCTTGCCTTACTACTAAACGTTCGACTAATCGCCCTTTTCTTTTGATTACTTTTCTCCCTCATTTACCATGTAATTCCTATCTTGATAACAGCCCAGCAACAAACAGATCAACGCAAATTTGTAGCTCCGTGTCAAAGCAAAGTACAGTGAGTTTTAATGTTTAAAAGTGTACCACACGCAACCAAGTGCCAAGTCGTACCTTTACGACAGAAACAAATAGCAAGTGAAATTTGGTCGTACAACAGGTGGGGAAAAAGTCTCAAGATTAGCGAAAAGTGATTTCAAACGAGGTACGAGATCGTTTTTTTAAAGCGAGCAAGAAAGGACAACAGCAAACAAAATGTCCACCACCGGCATGGAGAATCTTGAGGGTGCGGACTCGACGCATAACACCAAGGTGTCCGATTCCGCTTACTCCAACAGTTGCAGCAACAGCCAGTCGCAAAGAAGGTACGGTTGATTACAAAATGATTATTTTCTTTTTACATTTTTTTTTTCACATCTTTATCGAACGATCTTGTTTAAACTTCTTCTTCTTTGGTGGCCTGCTCACGGATGAGCACGTCGTCGAGACATGGCCAGGTTGCTTGTTTAAACTATCTATCTTCAAGTTATTGAAAAAAACGAGTCTAATAATTTAGCTTCACTATGAAGTTTTGATACATTTTAGTAACCCACAGGCAGAAAATTCATATGACTTTATAATGAAAAATAAAATATTGTTCCCCTTAATACGCTTAGTTAGCAGAAGACTGCCATTCCAACAGTTTTGTTAATGTTAAGCGCAGGATAACAAAACCAAACATTCCCTAAAAACTCATTATCAGCATCCGTAGCCCGTTTGTGAGTAATATACGCCATACGCTTCATAACTTCGCCGAAGAACACGTTTTGGAAGCCCATTTCCACGGGTCTGTGTCACGTGTTAAAGTCCAAGTTTTTCTTTGCGCTGTTTTCAGGAAGCGTATTGCATGTGATTAGAGCTCTTCCGAGCTCCAACCCCGTCACATTGCAGTGAAGTGAAATGCAAAAGGGATGCCAAAAAAAGATAACTTTTAAATTCATTCGTTGCGTCCCGCTTCGAATGGGCAAATGGAAAGCGTGAGTCCCTACCGCTACCTATTTCGTTGCAACTAGCATAAATGTTTCAGCATAAAGCATGAAAGAAATAAGTAGACAAGCGGCCTTTTAACTGGCTTAAAAGTTATAGTTTTAAAATTATACTAAATAGCGACTAAGCAAACAGTAAACTTAACGCAGTGCACAGGATTACAAGAAAGAGTAAACAGATTTCATAAATTGGTTCCAGTCAAATAACTCGTAAAGCTTGTTAAATTTAAGAGCCATCGCCATCGTCATAGGGTTACTCTCGCTATATGTTACCGAACATTTTAGGAGTGACATTTATATTTCCTCTAGCCAACAGTTCAGGCGAATCCATCTCACAACAAGACACGTAACTCGTGTTTTGACAGATTAAATCTTATTCGCCCATACACAAGACGAAGGGCATCAAACTACTATATTAAAGTCATATAATTCGGCTCGAATAACAATTAAATTCCCAATAGTTTCAGGAAACTCGGCTTTTCCAAATATCATACATAAATTACGTTCGCCAGCAAACCTAATTGAAAAAATAGAAACCCTTTAATGTCATCTGCAACGTTACTAACCCCCTTTGACATTTAAATCTCTTTCAGTGGAAGCTCCAAATCACGCCACAGTGGCAGCAATTCGTCCGGCAGTAGCGGATACGGTGGTAAAGCGTCGACACAGGCCAGCAGCATTGCGCCTCTGCCGCAAACGGTCGCCAAGCGCAACAAGGATAAGGATCGTAAGAAGAAGAAGCTAAAGACGTCGACCGATACCGGTACCGTACCGGCACAGAACAGCTCCACCACCGGTGGAATCTCGACGGGCACAGTGGTAGCAGCAGTGGGCAATACAGCCACAAACGCCGGTAATGATGTCGAGCAGCAAAGCCTCGCGAGCGGTGAACCGGAACCAATGGAAACGACCACCGGAAGTTCATCCGTACCCAGCGTAATGGGTGATATCGGAGCGGCAGGAGTACAGACCCTAGATACCCTTGGAGGAGAGGGAACCGATCAGAGTGTGGTTAGTGGTGGCAACGCCTCAACCGAACTAGTCAGCGTGGGAGTGGCGGCAGCGGCCGCTGCTGTCGTTGCGCAGATTATTAATGAAGAACATGGTATGTTAATTCTTCTGCTAGGTGTGATTTTAACATTCCTTTCTAACACAGTTTTATTCGGTTCTGTTGCTTGCAGCTAAAGATGACCGTAAACATATGTCACAGGAACAGATGCAGCGATCAGGTGACACATCGCATGATAGTCGGCAGAAGAGGCTTGTTGCGCAAAGCATTCTGCCCGGGCCAGCACCACTACCGGCCGGTGTGGCCTCGATCATCAATTCGATCGCCACCGGTGAGTCCGGTTCCAAGTCTGCCGGTCTAAGAAGTAACACCGTATCCAGCAATGGAACACACCTGGGAGTCATTCTTGGCGATCAGCAGCAAAAACATCAACAACAACATCAGCAGCAGCATGGTGGAATAAATCAGTGCCATCAGAAGCAAACCCAGCATCATCATCATCATAGCGCCCAACAACATCCCAAACAACAGCATTCATCCATGCAGGAAGCATCACATTCTAACCAACAGCTTCATATTCCACAACAGCACTCTTTCCAACAGCATCAACCACAGGACAAACAACAACTGCAACCGCAACAGCAACAGTATCAGCAACAGCAACAACAGCAGCAGCAGCAGCAGCAACAACAGGCACAGCAATCAAACACTCCGCGTACCAACAAACCGGACGTGGAGGATGGCTTTTGCTGTGTCATCTCCATGCACGACGGTGTCGTACTGTTTACCACACCGAGCATCACGCACAGCCTCGGCTTCCCAAAGGACATGTGGTTGGGCCGTTCGTTTATCGATTTCGTACACCCGAAGGATCGGGCCACGTTTGCGAGCCAAATCACGTCCAAGGTGGTGGTACCACTTGGTGAATCGAAGAGTGGCCAAAAGGATCAGAAAAACTCGCTGTACGTAATGCTGCGCAAGTATCGCGGGCTAAAGTCGGCCGGCTTTGGTGTAACGAAAACGACGGTCAACTACGAACCGTACCGGCTAGTGCTGACGTTCCGTGAGGCACCGGCAGACAATGCGGAAATCATGAGTGGCCGTAGCATACTGCTCATCATCTCCGCCACGCCGGTTAAGAGCGTGTACAAGCAGCCGAACGAATCGCTGTGCGAGCGGGATCTGAAGTTTAGCACGCGCCACACCACGTCCGGTGTGCTGAGCTACGTCGATGGGAATTCGGTCGAATCGATCGGCTACCTGCCGCAGGACATACTGGGACGTTCGATCATGGAGCTGTACCATCCGGACGATATGCCGATCCTGCGCAAAGCATACGAAACGCTTATGGTAAAGGGCCAGACAGCCGGTGCATCGTTCGTGAGTCAGCCGTACCGCTTCCTGGTGAACAATGGGTGCTACATCGTGCTCAGCACCGAGTGGACCAGCTTCGTCAACCCGTGGTCCCGAGAGCTGGAGTTTGTGATCGGCCACCATCGCATCCTGCAGGGACCGTCGATCGCGGACGTGTTTGTGTCGCCGTTCTACTGTCCAGCGCAGAACCAATGTTCGGACGAGGCCCTCAAGGAGGCGAAAATGATGGAGGAGCAGATTCTGCGCCTACTGAAGGAACCGGTCGCCAAACCGTCGGACATGGTGAAGCAGGAAGTGTCGAAGCGATGCAAAGCACTCGCCTCGTTCATGGAGGAGCTAATGGACGAGGTGGCACAGCCGGAGCTCAAGCTCAACTTGCTCAATGAGTCGGACTTTACGTTCTCCGAGCGGGATTCGGTAATGCTGGGTGAGATTTCACCCCACCACGAGTACTTCGATAGCAAAAGTTCGTCGGAAACGCCACCGAGCTACAACCAGCTGAATTACAACGAAAATTTGCAACGCTTCTTCGACAGCAGGCCGGCCATGAACATTGAGGAGCAGATGAAGATGGACTCGTCGGGCGGTACCAACACGGAAACGCTCGGCGACGAGCAGTCGCACGCAGTCAGCCCGAACCAGCGCGAGTTTAGTGCGAGCGGGGGCGGCGGTAGCGGTGGTTCGGCCGGGAACTTTAGCTCCGAAAGCAACGCACAGATGGACAGCACGACCAACACGACCAGCAATACTGGCGGGACGGGCGGAACGGGAACATCATCTGGGGGTAGCTTTCAGCCGCCGACGCTCACGGAGGAGCTGCTCTGCAAACACAACGAGGACATGCAGAAGGTAATGCTGAAGAAGCATCGGGAGGCGCGCATGGTGGCGCGCGGCACCGACAAAAACAAAAAGGGCCCACCGGACAAAGGCGGGTACGGGGGAGGCACGGTCGGGCACGGTGTAAAGCGTGGCTCGTCCCACTCCTGGGAAGGGGACGCACACAAAACGATCAAGCATCAGCACAATCCGGACGGCGGTGGTTGCACCTCAACCATGCAGCAGCAACAGAAGATGGGACCGGTTGCACCGCATGCCCTGCAGCAGCAGCTGCTAATTCAGCAGCAGCACCAGCAACTGCAGCAGCAACAGCAACAGCACGCCCAGCAACAGCAGCAGCAGCAGCAGCACCAACAACAACAATTCCAGCAGCAGCAAAGCAGCATGCACATGCACTACAAGACACAGCACGTGTCGCAACAGCTGCAGTATCAACACGGACTGCACGGACAAGGACAGTCAGCATTGCAGCAGACCGGCGGTGGGGGCATGCAAAACGCATCCACCGGTCATCTCCAGCAGCCAGCTTCCCAACTTCAACTGAACCAGCAGCAGTACCCGTACCAAAGCCAGTACCAGAGCAATGGTTTGGTGCAGTCCACCTTGGGTGAAAGTATGCTGCTGGCCGGGAACCAACAGCGATCGACCTTCACGACACCCTCGATCCTGACGCCGCAGATGGCATACGCAACAACGCACAGTGGCAGTATGGTGGGCCGAACCGGTGACCTATGGCCACCGTTCAGCGTGAGCGTTACGACCATGCAAGCGTCGGCAGGGGCCGGAACCGGTGCTACCAGTTTTATACCATCGCACAGCATATTCCCCACCCTGTACTACATTCCCGCGGCGGCGGCAGCTGCGGCCGCTACGGCTGCTCCCCAACCTGCCCCGGTCACTGCCCTGGAGGCACTACCGCGGCTCAATCCGCTCACCGTACCGTACATGGCGGCCGGTGTTATGTATCCGCATCCGCAGCTTTACCAGCAGTATCCGCCGATGATGTACCACGCGATGCCTTACCAACCTTTACCGCCACCGTGCGGGCTTGACAGTGACACCCGAAATGTAAGTGGCCCGCGGGGGTAGTGAACAAAAGTGACACACTCAACACAAACATGTCCAACTCACACACACAAACATACATATACACATCCTCTTCACCACCAACAACTACCACCACCACCATCACCCAACGATATAACAATACCATCCCGACACGTGTCACAACAGTGGGGCGCATAAGCTACTGCTTCTACTTCCGGCATCCATCAGTTTGCTCCGACGAGGATGCTCCGGATGGGGCGCAAAAAACAAGGGGAAAGGCTGCCCGTGTTACGCATGTACGAGACATATGAGGTAAAAACAATCCTGATGAGGAGCGCCCTATTGGTGTGCTTCGTGCCATGATGTGGTTGACGCTTTACATTTAAGGATGCTTAGAACGGGACTCTCGATCGTGTAGGAGAGATCCGTGGGACACATTCCGCGGCATCTTGTTTTTGCTGTGTAGATGTGTGTTTTTTGGAGCGCATTCATTTCGTACCCGGGATTAGGGTATGCGAGAGGAAGGGGGGAGGGGGCAGGCACCATACATAGTGACATCTATAAGAACTGTTTCTATTTTCTAGGCATACGCAGACCGCAAAATGGTGGATACCCGCTGGCGATTTTCTATTTAGGAGCAGGATTTACATAACCGGTTTCGGTACTTTACTGGCCCGGCGATGATGCTACACAATCGTTCGATCCAAACCTCTAAACGAACCTGTTTTTTATCGTTTTTTTTTAGCAGCAGCAGCAGTAAACGCTTTTTTAAGAATGACGAACTGATCCTCGTAAAATGAAATCCGTGCAAAGGCAATCCGTATATACGTCTAAAGAACCGTTGTACTTATGTTACACTTTTTCCTTCATATCAAATCCTTTTCGTAGCATCAACATCAGCAGCACCAACAGCAGCAACAGCGACAACAACAGCAGCAGCAGGCACAACGACTACAATCACAGCAGGGCCAGTCGACAGGAGGTGGCCCAGGACAAACATCAACCGGTGGCAGGTCGGTTGGGCTTGGCCAAACCAACGCTGGGCAACCCTCAGCACAATCGTCCGATGCTCCTGGTGCACCGCCTAACCCTGCCGGCAATGGTGGTAAACATCCCGCCCACATGACTGTTCCACCCTCAGCCGGAAGCGGTTCCCTATCGCAAACACCGTTCCAGCGTCCTTCCTCGCAGGCCACCTCTGTCAAGGCGGAACCAGGCTCGGCCTTGGGAAGCATTGCATCCGCTTCGATTGTCGCTAATAGGGTGAGTGAGGGTGGCGCACAAAACCGGTCGACAAACAGGGCCCTTCTTTAACGCGTCCGCTCACTTTTTTTTTGCAGGCATTTTCGGAATCGTCAAAGAAGGATCTTACCGATTCACCGCTCATCTCGAACGTCGACTGTACGGACTGTGGATTGGATGATGTGCTCAATAAGCACTGCGACACTACCACGACTGGAATCGATCGGCGAGTGAATGGGACAAGACGAACTGCTTCCGGGCAGCTGGAAAAGCTCCCCAGTGGACTGAGCACCGGACTCGGTACGGGCGGTACTAACGGTGTGGTCGGACTGTGTGAAATAAGCGACGATATGGATGAGTCGAGCTTTTCCAGCTTCTACTCGAGCTTTCTCAAAACGGACAATTCGTCCGAGGGACAGAATGGTGCGGAGCGGAAGGAATCGAGCGAGATGTGCTGGGAAAGTGGTTCGAACAATGCGAACTCCACCACCAATAGGATGCACGTGGATGGTGATAGGTCCGGCAATCAGAATGCGCGAGACCGTGGAAGTGGGACGGGCGAGGGTACGGGTACGATGGTACGACCGAGCGGTGCTAAACGGCGCCCCAATCCACCCTGGCTGGATAATGTGTGCCAGACAAAGGATCTCATCTATCGGTATCAAATTAACGAGCGGTCACTGAAGGAGCTGTTGGATTCGGACAATTTGGCACTGAAAAAGATCAGCCAGGTAAATCACGTGTCTGAGGACATCTAGTAGAACGGAGACGAGGGGACCAAGCAGTTATGCTGACGGTATACTTTTTATTTTTTTCATCTTCCTCAGCCCATTTTGGTAAACGATCAGTTGGGCCAGCTGTACCTAGATCTCGAACTTGAAGGACTTTCGGCAAAGCTGTCGCTGAGCGAAGCAACATCCGGCAGCAGCAGTGATGACTGCGACACCAAGGACAAAGTCAAAGTGAACAAGCGCAACATGAAGTACAGCAAGTTGGTCATGATCTACGAGGAGAATGCACCCATTCCACCGCCCAACGATTCCGAACCGTAGTTATGCCGGTGCCGTACACGAGCGGCCGGCATTGCTATGCAGTATTCTAGTTTCCCGTTCAACGGTTACACAGAGATGCACCTAATACATACAACAAAGTGAGGATGATAATATATTGAAAGATGGGAGGCAATGTTTTGTTACTGGATGCAAAAGAAGTTGCATTTTTTTACGCAGAAACAAAGAGTTTTAGAAATCGTACGTTCCTAATGTTAGGCTATCTTTATAATGGAAGAGTTTTAAATAATATTAAGTATTTAATAAAACAAGTCAAATTTTCAAAGTAACACAATTAGCCTTTTTTCTTGAGTTTTTTCTTCGGTTTGGAAGCATTCTCCTGCTCCGATCCACTCTCGGCACGTTCGCGAAACTGACGCAAATCGGAACAGAACAGTACCGTCTGTGCCCAGCCCGCATACGGACCGTAAATTTCGCGAAACTTGTCCGCCACCAGCACGTACTGCCGATCGGTTACGTTTTGCGATTTGGTCAGCGCCGGTAGGTAATGTTTTGCTAGCTGAAACACGTGCGTATCGACCGGTATGGCCTGCAGGTGGCCCAGCGACATAAGGCAGATGCAATCGGCCACCTTCGGTCCGATCCCAGGCAGCGATACGAGCTCTTTGTGGGCTGCCTTGTAATCAAGCTGGCAGAGCTGTCGGAACCAATCGAGATCACCGAGCTGAAGAATCTTCTCTGCCGACCGTTGAATATATTTGGCCCGATAGCCGAAGCCGAGTTCACGCAGCTTCCCTTCGACGGTGATCTCGGCGAGTGAGCTTATCGAAGGGAAATTATAATAGCAGGTGCCTTCATATTCACAGATTTTCTCCCCATAATTGCGACAAAGCTTTTCCACCATGTCCGAAATGCTAACCGAATAAAGAAAAAAAAGATTGGTAAAGGACATCAACGTTGAAATCGACCAACTTAAAGCTTGGTTCATGCTCTCGCTCACCGTGCTATGTGATTGTTCTGGGAACAGATGAAGCAAAACAAATTTTCTACCGGATCTTGATCCAGCTGCCGAACAGCATAGAACTTGGCCGCACTGGTGGCAAAATGCTCGTGGCACTTGATCCATTGCTGATACTGTTGCTCCAGGTCTACATCTAAGCGGAAGTAGATACGAAGCAGCTGTTCGTAATAGGACACCGGATACAACAATTCTCCCCCAACGGCATACTCAGACGGTTCGGCCACCTTCATGCGTACCTCGGCGACATTTTTCACAGCGTTGGTGTGCTCGTGGATAGGTGATTTCGTTACGTCTCGGTTTGCTTTGTTCGGATATGGTTGCTCACCGACTATACGGTACTGTAGCTCGCGCTGCGTTTGACGCAAAACCCATACGATGTTAGCAAACACACCGATGAATTCGGCTTCATTCTGATCCAAACCGGTGGATTTATAATTTTTCCAGCTAAAAACAAATACCAGAGCGGTTTGAGTGAAATCCGTAAGCAACACAGTGCACTGGATAGAAGATGCTTACCGGAAACTCTGCCCTCCTAGGAGTGTGGCTTTAAGCTGCAATTGATTAAAATCACAAAGTAACGAACGCCACTTAATAGCGGCGGACATTTTTTAAACGAACGATTCTGTTCTGTGCCAACCAGAGAACGTCGCCTGATTGTGAAAACGTTGATTTCAATCCAAAACAAAATTTTAGCTATGTTTGACTTTTGTTTACGCGCGCGCTAGATCAACAGCCTTCCATCAAAATGTCATTGCAGGGTTGCTTTCCTTTTCGGCATGGGAACTGCACACTGTTCCGTTGCTAGCTAAAAAACTGTTATACAGTTTATTTTGGTCGAACAATATTGAACACACACTTCTGCAGCGTCGAATAAAGTATACCATGTTCAATTTTGTTTAAAATAAAGAGTAGAACTTGTTGTTTTCTATGACAATTTTACTCTCTTTCAGATGATTTACAAAAATACAAACTAATTTGCACCATACTGTACTGATGGTAAGACATGCATTAAACGATTTAAATTCTTACGATCTGCCCTCCGCAGCAGAAGGCAGCGTGGCCGAGTGGTCTAAGGCGCTGGTTTTAGGCACCAGTCAGAAATGGCGTGGGTTCGAATCCCACCGCTGTCAAACTCTTTTTTTATTTCTTCAAACATTATGAGACTAAGCAATACGGCCTAACATGGCCGTTCCTCTTGTATAGAAACAAACAATAACAATAAGTAATGATAAAACAAAATAACTACGTGTAATGTGTTTCGCATAAAAGTAAGGGTGCCAGGAGAATTAAATTTTTATATCAGAATGGAAAATATTTTTCATCCCACATAACATACATAACCCACCGACGACGAATATACAAGCCAAAACTCAGTTTTAACAAATGCTCTATGAAAAAATAATAACTCCTGGAGATACCGGGGATCGAACCCGGGGCCTTTCACATGCAAAGCGAACGCTCTACCACTGAGCTATATCCCCCTCACACTTCTTCTATCAATTATCCACGCCCGGGTCACCTATCCTTTTCTTATCGATTAGATTGCTGATTCAAACTGAAACGAATTACGCCATGAATTGTATCATATTTAATATACACAGACAAATGGTATATAATTGTTTTTCTTCATTGCTCTATTACAATCATATAAGCATATCAATTGTATGAGTTATTACTATTGGTATAATAATATCTAGTTAAACCTATCAATGATTGCTTCCTTTAACAATAAATCTCGTAATATTGCTGCAATAACATAGCACGATATGAACAGCATTCAGCGTACTTTATCCAAGCCAGATCCATGGGAAAAGGTACCCAATTAAATCATACTTTTACTAATCAGGTAAAAGAAAATTCCTGCGGTGATCAAAATGTATCGACATTATGGGATATTCGTGATACTTAAATGAATAAACAAATAAATAAATCTTACATTTTTCATCCAATGCAACCAAAGCCAAAGCTCCGATAAAATGACAACTACAACAACATAATACCTGATGAGAGACAGTTGCCACATCTAATCATTCAACGAAATTTTCACAAAACGAATAGATGACAAAATAGACTCTAAGTTCCCTCTTCTCGACAGGGGATGTAGCTCAGTGGTAGAGCGTTCGCTTTGCATGTGAAAGGCCCCGGGTTCGATCCCCGGCATCTCCAGGAACTCTTCTTTTGCCGCCAGTCATAATATATCCCAAACTCATTATGCATACTTTTTATGATGTGTCCTACGTATTTACATTTCATGACCCTGGTAAGTGATCAACCATCGAGTTTTTTTGTTTTTCTTGTTGTAATGTAGCGAGAAAATGTAAATGTTCAAACGCGTCATTTAAAAACAAATTAAGTAGAATATGATCTTGATTTGAAGAAGTAAGAGAAGAATATTGTGAAGATTAAACCAATTATTTCTATTTCAATATCAATTGTACATCACAGCACATCAAAACTTCCTACATTAAAAAACATTCGAAATTAATAAAAAAGCCACATCGTGTTCTTATGGTACTGTTTCAATTCTGAACACCAGGACATAATGTTAGAATAGGGTGTCAAAGATTTTCAATCAATTAGGCTACCAAAGAGTTAATTACTTCTATATGAATGTACAACATTTCATTAATGCTATGTTGTATACGATTTTTTGAAAGAATTTTGAACCCCATATCTAAAGCATATTACACACTTTACCCTACATTGGAATCAAAATGAAAATCGAAGTCCCCTTTCAGATTTGTTTAACAGATTATTATTTCTGCACATTTAAATACTGTGTACTGTGCGCAACATGCATACTCCCATATGGTCTAGTGGCTAGGATATCTGGCTTTCACCCAGAAGGCCCGGGTTCGATTCCCGGTATGGGAAAAACCGTCTTTTGCTTTTTTACATACCTTTTATTTTGAGCGTGTCACTGCATACAGATCATGTTCATCGTTGCATAATTTATTGCTGCTTCACCAAACCACACTCAAGCCATTCTTCACAACAATTTCAACACATTATTTATATGTTCATTGCTCTTACTTTATAGATGCCACTGCGCAGACTGCACAAACTACACTTTGACTGTGACTACACGTCTTTGAAACTTATGGATCGATGTGAGCTAGTAGCTAATTATATACAGCTGCCGTTGCCCTCTCATCGACTGGGTCCTGTGGCGCAATGGATAACGCGTCTGACTACGGATCAGAAGATTCCAGGTTCGACTCCTGGCAGGATCGCTCCGGTACTTTTTTACACCTATTCAACGTATTCGCATTTTTTTCTTTTTACATGTCACTAAATGTGACTCAGTATTTGACACATTCAAGCAGACCAACCGAATTTGTGACACCATTCCTAACAAATGCTGAACATTGATCTTAGCTTGTTTCTTTTCTCACACGCAGAATTTCACACAGATTTGCCGTTACTTTGCGCTAATGTATTCGTCTATGTAACTCAAATTCTTCCATCAACTTCCAGGAACACCAAAGAAGAAGCGCACACATTTCAAGCAAATCCCACATACAGCGAATTTTTTTGATCGTACGGCTACAAAAGCTAGCATCTTTTTAAGGTTGTTCCGCAGAATACACGCATATTTCACAACGTACCATGAAAATTACACGCCGGATTACACGGTTCCCACGCTCGAAAAAGCCACCAGACTACTCGATCACTTCATACGAAACTGCACACTACCAAACAATGAAAAAATGACATTTGTTGTTGACAGTTGATTGTGTGGATGGATCGCCGGTGCTGTCATTTTAGTTTGGCGTCTGTGAAGTTCATTCGAATTAAGTGCTCAACAACGGCCTCGTTTTGGCAAAGGATTACATTAAATCAATACTGAATCTTCTACAAAGGCCGGGAAACAATGCGAGAGTGGTAAAATATGTATGATTAGTTGTGATTTCACCAGTTGTTTATGTGTGGTGTAAATGTGAATGCTGCTGTGCGTCAAGCGTCCTCTCATAGATGCTCGGCGGTTGTAGTTGCAGCTTGAAATCGTGTGTATCGGTGGTGTTTTTTTTCATTTGTCCCTCCATCCAAGACTCAGGTCAAAGACAGGGAAGATAATTGAAAAGTGTAAGTTATCTCTATTAAATCTTCCACAAACCGTCTCATTAGCAAGCTGTCGTCATCGTCTTCGATTGGTAGAGGTTGGCGTCACTACCTGCTGATGGTCCCGGCGCACCCGGCATTACGACAGGCACATAATTTGCATGCCTGTTGTGCTCTGGTTCTTTAGGCGCACGCCACCAATGTTTCTTTAGAAGCCGACAATTATGACGCTACACACACACACACACACACACATACACCCTGCCTTAAAGTCTGACCAGAAGGAGTGAAAGGTATGTTATGTTGCTGCCAGCATCGATCACTGAGCAATGGGACAAGTTTTATACATGTGTTCTTTGTGTACTGTTTTTCGTTTTAGGTGCATTTAATAAGAACGATGGCAAGAGATGCACCCTATCACACCTGTTGTCTGTAGCTGCGTTTGTAGATGGTTAATTGTGCACAGACGCAGAAGATGTCCATCCCTTGGTGTAACACAGAGAAGCAAAAGCTTCCAGATGGTCGTTATTAGCTTTTGAAGCTAACCGAATCTTGACTCAGAATTTAAATTTATGAAGAAATGGGAATTCTGAATAAATAATAAGACGAAGCGGAGAACCAACCATCAGGTTGGTGTCCTGTGATCATGATGATACACTACCGTTGCTTTCAATGGCAGGTCCCGAAGCCATTCGCAAACGACTGTCCACAGTGGCATCGATTACAAGTATCGAAATGATAAGCATGGCCACACAAAACGAGAACGTGACAAGTAACATGTGTCAGATGGACAAAAAATAAGGAGGCCATTCGAACCATCATCACGGATGAGCACGGTGGGTAGAATCAGGTTAATGCGACTAAGAATTATGACCGCACAGAAAACCACACAGACTCACAGAGTACGTCGCTTCTGGAAGGGTTTTTCTATGTAAGGACGATATCAAACAACCTTTTTTTCACTGTCGTCCCTGTATGTGTGCGTGCCCTTTGTTGTCTCCCCCGAAGGGATAAAGAGTAGCGCCGCCACCCATCCGGTGTGTTTGACACTTTTACGCCCTAATCCCTTTCTCTTCACTTTTCACATTCACAAGCAGTGTAATGGTAGTGTATCTTTCAGGTGGTTTTGTTCTGGTATCCTTTCTTGAACTCAATTGTCCATTGGGAGAGGTTACAGACGCTTGCTGTGTGTGTACCGAATCTTTACTTTTCCTACACCCCCTTTATACACAATAAACAATTCCACGGATGCTGATTAGTGATGTGTCTCTTTTTAGGTGATATTTCCTCTGACTATTCAGAGTGTTATGCTTTGCCTGACGCTGTACCGAGCGGAAAAGAGCAGAAGTGCAAAAATCCTGTTTTATAGCGGGTAAGTAATTCGGTTGATTACGATATTTCTTTCTTTCTTTTTTTAAGGTCACACTTTCACAAGATCTGTTAAAAGACTTCCTTTGTAAGCGTATTATGCAATTGTTGCCAGATACAACAAAAAGAAGAAGAAAAAAAACGAGGGAAGCCCCAAACAATAAAAGGGAATGAAAATGCCGACATAGACAATTTACACTAAGGACGTCAGAAAATAGCATGAATCGGTGGAGGGACGGTT
>KB680268.1:0-17108 GCA_000349165.1 Anopheles christyi | reverse complement strand
CTGTGACTTATTAGTTTACCCTTATGGTAGGATATTCAGTCCTGCATTTGAAAGCTGGGTCCATATGAAAATTAAACCAATGACGGACATATTGCCATTGTGCTTACTCAATTTAGTATCACAATGCTTAAGCAACATTATCTTCAATCAGGAACCTCAAGATTTCTGCTGTATACACAATTATTTGCTAGGCTTAAGATATAGTTAAATAATTTGTGGCAAAGAATAATGATCTCAAATATGAATACTTCAATCAAAGATGTTGTACTGTAGGTTGCTGACATTTTAACTTCTTCTTAAGCTTAATTGTGTATCAATATTACAACTCAATTTTGATCGATTTTGAATAATGCGGATAGCGAATAGGTTCGATCGCCAGAATGTTCGTTGGTCAAGGTGTCGTTCCCCAGTTAGATCCCATTTTCAAGGTCGGTAAAAAGGCGGTATAACACAAAAACATCTGGCTGGCTTGCCATTGACATTGGATCGTTTTAAATTCCGTCCTTACGCTGGAAGATTATTTTTTGCTGTATGAATGTCTATCTTTCCACACGCAATGTCTGAAACACGCAGACTGCGAGAACCTTTGTTTTCCGCGCATAAATTTCACACATAAATTGTGCTCAGTTTCTGCGAAAAGTTTGCGCATATTCTATCTCCTTACTGTCTCTGGACGCAATTTACTTTCGCTAATGGATTATGATGGTTAGAAAACGTCGCCTTTTTTTGCAGCACAAGAGCATGCAGCATTAAGCTAGCATAGAGTAACAGCCATCTATCGCTTGATACCTCATGTTGGTCACGCGTTTTTCGTTTGTGCGACAGTTTCAATGTCATACTAAAGGAAACAGTTTATTTTTTTTGTGTAGGATTTTTATCTGTCCCGACTACGAGATGAAAGTTTCATTTGAACATTTGTCTACTTCCTGTCCGTATGAGAAGTGTGTGGTGCAAGCTGATAACTGATCTGATGACATTTTTAGATGTCACATCATTCTTTAAATTAATGAATATATTTTTTGTGAGCTCTACACTCATTTGATTGATAGCTTGTTTAGCAAGTTTGAGGCGACGTGTGAGATGATTCGGAAAAGAAAAAGAAAATGTAGTGCACAATTTTGCAAATTGAGCAGATGATACTCGCAAAAACGAATGTTCCACACGCATCGATTTGGAATGGTTGTAGAACGTTTTGCCTAGGATTATGTTTAGTTTATTTATTGTGAGCAGCTGCTGGATGGAATGGATATTAGGAGCTGAAGTGTTTGGTCTTACATATACCATGAGCATGGGAAAGTTTTTCAAGGTCAATGCCTGTTTTTAATTTTTTGAATTGCGCTAAAGTGGATATTTTAGCTCACTGTTGGTAGTTGCTTGTTTAATGTACTAACGCGTGTTTTTCTTCAGAAATTCGATCATAGCATTGCTTAAAAGCTTACCACCCACCAAGAATTATTGCAAATTCATTATAAAGAACATAAAGAACAACAATACAGATCATATCGTCTTCTTCCTAGAAAATCTTAAATACCCGACGCAGCAGACAATTCTAAACGCAATCGGATATCGGATATGAAAGATGCAGAAATTAAGTCGTTCTATTGATGTTTCGCTATGTTAATGGTCCGTGTTCTTTAATCCTTCCATCCCGGATGAACCATTCCCAATGGGTCCTTGAAAGGGACAAAATGATAGATTACCCGAAGGTGATCAACGTGGAGGCTTACATTGCTCGAATGGTATTCGAAACGCTCATCCCAAGATACCATTAGTGCCACCCAGCGATGCGTCGTTCATCCTAAATTTTGCCCGATTTATACCAGACGTTCGCTCCATAACTCTTCCAGCTAAACGAAATAGCAGCAATTTTAAATGATGGATGACCACCACATCAGCCAGCCTCCGAACTTAATACGGCTTCAGCAACCCATGCATGCGCCCAACTACCTGGAAGGGACATCGATCCTGGCCAAATGGAAGGATCGTGTGATCGCTAGGCGACACATTAGGAACAAGATGGTCTCTTTAAGCGAAAGGATAGATCTCGAGGTCCCGACCGTTATAGACGGAAACGGTGCTCAAAACATAAATCAGCAAATCGCATCAACGATCGCCCAGAAGGAACGGACGAAGGAGGGCAGCTACTTCATGAGACAACTTCAAGTATGCTCGATTCCGTTTCCTTGCACATAAATAATCGATAATGTAAAGTCTACTTATCACGCGCAGCCTAACTCACACGAAGCAATGTGCCGCGCAGCGCGTAATTTAACACACCCAAGTACTGAAGTGCCATTAACGACATCCATTAAACGGGCCCGAACGAAACAATTGAAGGTCACGAAAAGTGCATAAAAATCCTATTTCTGTCCAGGCGAGAGTAGCGTGCGTCACCGGCGTGTTGTAGAGTGTAAAATACGTCCTTTAGCGGTGGGTATTATCTAATCGTGAGCTGCCGAAACACCATCATCCTCCTTTCATGACGCTGTGCTACTGCTCCGAATGTGGCCATTAATTATGAGTCTCCCGGTACGATGGTACGGCGAAAATGAAGAGATCCTTCAAAGATGCTTGGGATGCGTATTTTAAAAACAAATATTGTAACGCTGTCATAACACGCAACTAAAGTGAGCCCCTTTTGGTGGATATTTATGATGTGCCAACCGACAACAACAGCGGTGCGTGTGCGCATGCCTTACAAAACCCTTGCCCAGAAGGAGTAAAAACCCCGTAAGCAAGGGCAAGTAGGTGGTGGAAGGACCATGCGAAAAGGAAACAATTCGTTTTCGAGCTTAATGATGTTGCGGACGATTGGGCAGGAAACTGGCGTGGCTTAAAACAAGGATCAACAAATGAGCCGTTTCAAATGGTGTTAATTGTGAACAGCGTTTAACTACTATTACCAATGATTACATCAATTTTTCGAAATTTGGAAAAAAAAGAAACTAGCATAAAAACAACCACACAAAATGTGATATCCTTTTTATGTTGCTTTGGTGCTGCTATCAACCATGAACGGTTCGCAATAATGCTTCGGCGGATGATAAAGTGTGCTAATGACTGCAATTAATTTAAAACCCCATGATTAACTCTACGCTCTCCCAGTGAGGTAAGCGGTAGAGAGGGAAAATGAAGCAGTAACGCTAATAACGCCACCACAGGAAGCACTGATTAGGGCCACAACATTGGAACTATCCGAGGGGTCAAGCCTTGATGATAATCATAACACTTAATGTATGTTTTATTGGTATCATGTGTGTGTAGCTGAAAGTATCGGTGGCTTATGGGTGACGATTGGGATCACAGGACGGAAATTGTGAACATTTTAACCACAAATAAAGTACAGGAAAAGTGAATGGATTCAGGAAAACCTAAATCAATGGAAACACTAAAAATGGGTTTAAATTCGCAAACACACTCGTGTGATCTCAAAATTCAGCCGTCAAGTGCGTGGGTAGATCAAACAGGAACGCTTCGGATCAGAGTGTGCTTTTTTTTTAACGGTTAACGATTACTTTCATAAGTGTTTGGTTGCCTTTTAGTTAGTTTTATCGAACTACACGGGGTGATCGGATAAGATTCGGAGTCGCGATTCGTATACTCATAAGTAATAAACTCTGTAGCGAATGATGGGACCGGTATGTTGTGGAGGAAAACCGCAATCAAAATTCGAACCATTTTACGATCTTTTTTGTGTTTCGATGTTATTCAATTTTTGGTTCACACTGCATCGAACACCATACTTTACCGTCTCTATGGGTGTTTCCTGTGTTTCTTTCTTTTCCTGTTTTTTCAACGGATTGGAGTTTTTTTTTGCCAATGTTTTATTCGAATGTGGGTAGTACTGATTTTTGATAGCCTATCATCATTTTTGTCTATCATTTATGATGAAACAGCAGGAGCTCTCTGGGCGCAAATTAACGACCCAACACCGTTTGCCTGTGCGATGGTTTGGCTTTTGCGAAACTGTAGTAATTGATTAATTTAAGCTATAAACTTTCATTATTAATTACCACCAATTTATATTTGTGAAGAAGTGATAAGAAATTTAGTTCACTCCGTCAAACATAATTGTTCGTCACATATTCATCAAACACTCCAAAAATTGCTTTACCAAAATATTACCTCAAATGTGCTTCACCTTTACTCGTGCTAGGAACCCTTTATTTTACGCATATTAAATTAATGGACAAACAATTACCCCAACAACTACGATTCGAGATCTTGGGGTGATGCTAGACGATAAATTAATACTTTAAACACATAGCAAGCAGAGCCAACAGGACTTTACGTCTAGTACGTAAGATGACAAACGAGTTTACTAATGATCTTATTTGTAATGTATTGTTGTCAGCTATAGCACGTAGTTTCAACATTTTTTATCCTGCCATAGATTTTCATACGTCAACTTCCTTTGAGACTGTATCATTGTGCTACAAAGCTATATAAGAACCAAAAGCATCCTGTGGGACCCAAAGAGGCGGACAGCAATTATCGATGAATAAATAAATAAATCATATTAAACTTTTCTAGTACAAACAGGTGTACGTCTTTAAAAGCATGATGTTTTTTGTTTTATAGTTTTTATTTATAGTTGAAAAATCACAAAATACTCAAAATTCTACAGTTACGCTGTGTGAGCTTCTTTCTGTAGCTGCAATAAGCATAAATGATTCTTTTTTTAACCTGAGTGTTTAACCTTATTTTAAATAGTGTAGTTTAAATGTGTGTTTTAAAGTGTTTTAAATAAAAAATGCTCGCCAATTTAGTAGATATTGCAGTAAAATCGTACAAGTATGGACGAGAAGCACTTGGTTTACGATCTATGTAAATTTTGTCCATCAGCTAATACAGTCTGCTTAAAAAAGACAAGCAAAAAGTGGCATATAATATCAAAATCATCTGGCGATCGTTTGATCCAGATTCAACCTTTCCCCTTCGAAATATTCTGCATGAAGAGCGAAAGTTCAAGTGAAAGGAATGGTGAAAAAAAAACCGAAAGAGTCGTGTACATGCTTGCATGTCTTGTCAAGGTCCTACAAAAAGAAACGTAAAAGAAATATCCACCGATGTTACAACTCAATTCAAAACATTTTAAGTAAATCCTTTTGTCGAAGTAAATACAACATGGTTCCAGCTTGTTTGGGCCATTCATTACACCAATAATGCAGCGAAATCGTAGACGAATCGTCTTTAATAAACGATGTACCATGCATAAGAATGATTGCGTTCTTGCGCATGTACGCGGACCGACTATTCCAACGTTGTTGACTCTTAACCACAAATCGATTGTCTTTTTTTTTCACAGAGCCATTTTTCCGCCATCCGTATGATGAGAATTTTAAATTTAATATCCATTTAATAAACATTAATTATTTTTACGCTCCTTTGTACGGACAGTGTGGTGCGTAAGCGAGTTTACGTTGGAACAGGATTTTTTCCTCGGTGCGTTTCACGCAATCTTGTGGAGGTTCTCGGTGGAGATTCTCAGGCTCCGCCAAAGATGGATTATTTATTGACAATGTTACACTTTTAATGGCGATATTAAGTGCAATGTAAACCATCGATTTTATTACAGGGTGTAAGCTGGTAGATCAGAGCAAAGGGCTACTAGAGGGGGTTTTGCATGAGCAATAAATTTAACTTATGACGAGGAAGTATCGCTTGTACGATATTGCCATCGGTTTTTTTGTTTAACCGTGGCCACCAAACGCGTTAAACTTTTGGATAAATAAATACATCAAGAAATGCAGCAGTTTAAATTATGATCGTTGTCTGCAGAAATTCCCACAATCCAGACTAAACATCAGACTACGCACGAGGTGGTTCAAAGCATTGCAATAAATCTCGCGCATAACTTCGTAGACGTATGAGCCTTAATTAATGGCCGGCCATGTACGGTTGCTGGCTAATAAAGTTTGAAGCCTAATTGCATTATCTGATCAATGCCCATAGTTGTGCCGAAGGTTAGAACCCAAAGATTTTGTTAGTAATTTTAAAAATAACTCAATAAAATGAACATAAATCCTGTATTCCCCGTGTGTGTCTGTTTGGTTTGAATCTTCGAAAAAGGTGTTGGTCGCACGAAACTAGTTTACTTTGCTACTCCACCACCAGTCATCATGTCATCGTTTTCGGCGAAAAACATATCTATTTCCCGCCTACAGTTCTATTTCGCGCAGAAGTTACCGGGGTCGGGAGTCGGCGAACCAGACGCATAAATTTTGCTATGTTAATTAGCAAACGAGCGAATAGAAATGGCTGGTGAGCACAGTTCTAGCTCAACCATCCATTTTGCACACTGGCTCGTGCGGACAAGCGTGTAGCATTATAGGTTTATCTGTTTCAAAACTGACAGCTTGTATGGAGGTGGTGGCGTAATCTTTTAGAATCACTGTTTACGAATGATGTGTTGTCCCATAACCTCCAATGTCTAGGATGTTCAGTGACCATTTCAATATGGAAAAGGAGAATACAAAGACATACATTTTAATAAACTATATAAATATACAATGCCTTCTGTACTTTACAATAGTGTCCTGTTCGCAAAAAAAACATGCATTGCATCGGTTTTTGTAGATTGTACAGTCCATTATTCCTTATTCTTGACGCGAAGGCGAAGGAAACATACAACATCAGCGCACTTTACAACAAACATGGCTATGGCCACTGATTAAATCTACATCGATTCAAGCAGATTGAACAATGGAATTTTGTGACGCTATACAGATTCTGCAGTAAAATGAACTGAAAGAATCAACAAAACATTCTAGTCGAGATGGAGACAGGTTACATAGCGTTACACCTACCTAGCAGTTTACCATATTCTAGGCACCAGCGGAGACTATTTGCTGTGGATAATTTCTCTACAGTGGATACGCTTCGAATCACTGATTACGTGTCGTGATTGGGAACGAATCATGGTGTCCCATTTTAGTATCACTCTCTGTAGGAGTGAACATGACAATGGAATGCAAGAGAAATCTGTGCAATCTGTGAATGAAATGACTTCCTCCTCAATGCAGGGACCATTGAATGCGATCATCATTTGAACAACAAAATAGCTCGTGTTGGTCTTTTGGTTGGTAGTGCAAGTAGATACGTTAAGAGTTGACCATTGGAGGTCTAGAACGAGGGCCATGCTTCCTACGAGTAAGTCAGTATGCCTCAATGTCACTTGTTTCACATCTTACAATTTGATGCAGTTCATTAACAATCTGCAACAAATCCAAATGTGTGGGATGATTGAAATCATGCTCCAAGTGTAAATAGTGTGGGGGCATGATAACCCTGTGCTGGACGTCAGTGTTCGTTTTTTTTTTTTAAATAAATAATTTGTAGGTGAATTTTAATCATAAAGAATAACTAGTGCAAGAAGTGCTTGACATATTTGCTCAATTCATGCAATCCCATTCCCGCCAGGTCGATTTTCATCCTGAGTCAGTCAGCGTATTTAGAATCGCATGTAGCACATGATCTCCCTTTGAGAAAGCCATTTTGCCAAATATTCCGGCAAGTATTCGGTATTCGTGACGAAATGCTTGCCGCACGTGACGACGTTGTTGCAATGCACATTCCCCACACCATGCCATGGCATCGTAAACGCCCATAAAACACGCTCAAGTAGCGCAGCCGAGCGCAACCAATTCCCGTGACATAGCAGCGAGTGATGCGGCGTGCGGAAAATAAATGTGTGCAAAAATGCACGTAAGCCATCACGAGCCAACGATTGCATACTGGCCTAGTCCCGGTCCGGTGTTCACCGTGTATCGCCGGAATTACATCGATCATCGATGAAGGTTGGTAGAAAGGGGGTTGGTAAATAGAGGTAGATAAGGGAGGAAATTGGCAAGAATAGATTGCAGCGCATCCCGCCCCGATCATATGATCGGTGCGTTGCGCGGCCACTACACAACATCATAGCTGATAGTTAGTCAGCGTCAAGCAGAGTGAGGTAATATACATAAGGCGCATACAAGGAAAGCGGGGAGAACTGTTAGAGCTGTCCCGGGACGGTAGTGTTTGCGGAAGCTCAGGGTCGTTGTGTCAAGGGCATAGTGGTGTGGTTCTATGATTTGCCGAGTGGCTTAAGTCACGTACGACTATCCATGCCGTCGTCACTGTTAACTAAAAGGATGTGTGTACGTATCACGCAGGAAGGAAAGATAAATTATGGACGTCCCCTTCAAAATTTTGGTGCGATCCTTTTTAAATAGTGATTGGTGTGATTCATCGTTGGATAAACCCGCGATCATCGTTGACGTCTATTTGATAAAGTCATCGACAACCTCACTTCCTTTCTGACAACACCAAACAAGTTGGATCGATTATTGTACTTGAATGAAAAGGAATAAACAAATGCATTTCATCGTACATACCAGACGTTCATTCAGAAATGCCAAACTAACGTCCATATGTTTGCCAGTAGCTCTCTATTTCCACGAGACACCGATCAGACGCTTATTTGGCCATCTGTCTGCAGGCTTGGCGCCGGCTGGAACGTAAAAGATTCATTTCATGCGTACAAACGTCTTCCAGAGTGTAAAATTTATTGGCAACCTTGGCCACCAATGCACCTTCCCAAGAAGGCGCTTCAAAGATGTAAACATGTCGACGTGTTGGCTATTAGTGCCTGTACCACACATAGCAGTCATCTGTCTGTAGTGCAATATCATCTAAACAAACCGTCCTTCTTCTGCTTCACTCTATACTAATAGTTGTACTTTTCTGTTTCTTCTCCAACTCACAGGATGAAATTGCGGACAAGGCCATTAAGCTTACGGCTCGCGAGCGGCGCTTCATCAAGTTTGCCTCGGTCGAGTTCGATGGGCAGATCTACATGACACCACAAGACTTTCTGGAGTCGGTCGTCGAACAGGAGCCCCGACGTACGTACCATTCATCCTTAGCGATCCACTTTGCCTTTCTCTTTTTTTTTTTTGTTTCTTTCAAGTGGTTCTCGAAGCAGACCTCTGCCGAAAAAGGGTTACCGACATCCCCCCAAAAAAAAAAACCCGAAGATTAGACAAGCGAAACACATGGTCCGTTAAAGGACCGTGCAATAATAAGGGTTTCATGCTCGAAAAAACGGCCGGCAGGACAACTAACACAATTCGAAGTGTGTGCGTGGGTTATTTGCCTATCGGAATGTTGCCATATCAAACCAGACCGACCATGCTGCTGTGTAACCTGCCGTCCTTTTAATTAGGGAACAACACCCCATCATCTCTTCACGATCTTTCCCTGGTGTACATTATACCGCGTGCACTACTCATTGGCAGTAACACTTCTCTTTTCTCTTTTCTCTTTTCACCCATCGTTTGCAGCACGGCTCAAAAGGAAGTCATTAACGCACGCCGAGATTCAGCAGCTGAAAGATTACACGCCACCGTTGAAGCACGGCTCCTCGCAGCTTTTCCGCAGCCTTCGGGACAAAGGTAGGTAGAGTCAGCGGTAACCTTTTTGCAGCAGTGAGCCTTGCGTTGGTTCGATTAGCTCGCGGACGCCTACAGGGAAGTGTCGTCATCGGAAAAGTATCGAAACGCTTTAAGATAGCGCACGTTTCGCGGGCTCGTTGGCTAATGCTAACGGCGGGCTAAGAGCTCGGCTATCATCGTCAAACAAGCGTTGCAAATGTGGTGTTTTTAAAGCTCTTTCTAGAGCTTACGAAAACTGTAGAGCGCCTGAAAGTGCCTTTCGCAACTTTTTGATTTTTTTTTCGACTATTCAAAAATGATTACCATTCTCGTATTATTTTGCTGTTTACCATTGTTTAATATTAAAATAGGAAACTGTCTCAAGGAATCAGAGCGACTTGACTATACCACTGACCAAGTGTGGTCCTACCAAAAAGACATCGCTATTAATGAGTTCTTTAACCTCACACCGGCTAATGGCAAGTGAAGGCGAACAATCAGGATCAGGAACGCGCGGGTTTTCAGTGTCCAGAGCAGGAGTCGCCAACCTGTCACTTTGCCGCGTTGCCTTATCACAACAAATACGCCGAGCTCGACAGCAAACTGTCTCCTTTCGTGGTTAAAGTTTCATCTTTCCAGAGTGGATTACCATACTAATCAGAACGCTCCAAACACGCCGCAGACGGGATGGCGATGAATCCCAAACAAAAAACCCGCCGCCTGCACATTAGTAAACAGTCCCTCCGACGCCCATCTATCGCGCTCGGAATTCCCATTTAGGGCTCGGAAGGTTCCTCTGTAGTGCCCCATTGAAGGAGTCGAAAGAGAAGATTCACCGGTTTCAAGCCGAAAGACATCGACCAATGTCCAATGCGATGTTCCCTGGGGTGTAAGGGTCTAATTTTGTTTTACAAAAAGCTTTGTCGCTTTATCGTAAACTTTTAAAATAAGCTATCGCTAAGTTCGTGGAGCAGCTTGGGGTGGCATCGGTTTCTCGATCGTGCTGTTCGCGAGATAAGCTTCTTGGCTGTTTGTTACCGCCGTTTCAGAAGTTCAAATGCGGCACAATTCTTTTTGTGGCAGACCCATGTAGAACAATCGGATTACCCATTGGGGTTATTGCAGAAGCATACGCTTACCTGGCACGGTTGTGTATTAACAACAACCCCCACCGCCCGGTGAAGTGATTTTTACTCACGCAGATTAAAAAGGATGGCAACGGGTTTTGGATTGCAAAATCTGGAGACGGTTTTGCTTTCGGGTGCAATACATTTGTTGAAAAATAATTCATTCGAGACTTTCCCAATTTGATTGCCAGCTAATTGAATTGTTGTGCTGCTTACTTTAAATAAATTTATCTTGTATGTTGTAAATTTCCACTTTACTTTGATGGCAATTTTAGATTTTCTCTTTTGATTTTCAGGAATAATTTCCTACACTGAGTATCTGTTTCTTCTGTCTGTACTTACAAGTAAGTGGTAACTGTATTTAGCTTACTCTTTATTTGTAAATATGTTATTCTTGTTATTAATTAATTAATTTCCAATTACAGAACCACACTCCGGTTTCCGCATTGCCTTTAACATGTTCGATACGGACGGAAATCAGCGTGTGGATAAGGACGAGTTTCTTGTGGTGAGTTATCGGTGCTGTGCAAAACAGTGGCCAAATATCATTACAGCACTCGGTTACGAGAAGAAACAAATTCATCCAATGCAGAAATCGAACCATTAAGGGCCGTCTCCCTGGAAGTGTAAATTGTTAAAAATGGCGGTTTTAGCAGCCCGTTTGGTTTAAAGACAAAGGCTTCACTCTTTCCTCCTAGGTGATGCTAGTGTATTCCTAAAAAAAAGGATTTCCACTCGAGATATTCAAAAACATACCACCGAATTTATCATTCTTTTGTTTGATTTTTGTATCTTTTTGTTTTTCTTTCTTATGTTACCTTTGTAATTTTCCTTATTTCCTTTAATTTACTCTTTTTCTTTCGTTCACCTTCCTTTCACTATTTATCTATTTATGATATGGCACCCATCCTTTGCTCGTTCCGTCTATTTGTGTCCTGTTTCGGTGGTCACAACACAATGAACGATCGAATGTATGCATCAATCTTGTTTCGCACGTTGCCTGTACGCTCCCACGTTCCTGGGTACATACGCAAAAAAACCTCCCAACCCTCACAACCGATGCACCAAATCCGTACACTCACCAAATGAAAAACCGACAAACTGGACACGCCAAAAACCCTTTGCCGCACGGTGCGCAGATTCGACAGCTGCTCGGAGGATCGCTCAAGGATCGAGATCTAGACGAGGCCACTCGTCAAGCTGTGAGATTTCTATGTTATACTATCGTATCTACCTGTGGTGAACCCCTCTCTAATTTCACTTCCTTCTTATCCTTGTTTTCCCCGTTTTCAATCTAAACCTGCGCAAAATGCGTCAATTTAATTTGTGTGTGCATAGAACCGATACATGTAATGTAGTTGCTTTATTCGATATGACGAACTAAGTTCTCTGCGCTTAAGCTGTTCTATGTGTTGCCATCAAGAGAATTCATAAGCATAAGCCTCTGTACTTTGTGTTCTAATATGTTCTATTCCATTCTCCATTCTACTTTATTACGTTAAATATCAAGCCGAAAACAACAGAATTGAACTTAAACAAATTGTTTTGAAATCTTCTCCTTCACACTGACAAAACTACTGATTTCCTATCTTTTGTACTAAACAAGAATTGCGTGTACAATAACGCTACCTCGAGTGGTTTTCAAATCATGTTTTTAATTCAATGAAATTTTGTTTCTTTATTTTTCTTCCACAACTACACACACACACATTCACCTCTTTTATTCCCTCTGCTCAATGTGTCTTACCTTAATGACATGACGCGGAAAACACTCGATCGAACACTGTTTTCTTGAATTTTGCACTTCATTGTGTATAACAATTTCTTCCGATTTTCTCCATTTATCAACATCTGCATGTGATCGCACCACCAAACAATTCTCACTTAAACACAAATGATAAAATTAAAAAAAAAAACAATCGCGATCGGTAGCTGCTGCATCTTGTCTCAACCAGCGCGCAAGCGAGATTTTTACTGAAAAATGATAACGAGCAAAAGTCACAATCGTCTGTCGCTGAACAGCGCAAACCAGGCACGAGGGATGATAGCAATGTGGGGGAAAGCAAACCATCGCCACCACCTCCGGTTAAGGGTATAACGGCACGATTAGTAAGTTTTTCTTCGACATTGTTTTGTGTTTTGGTTTTCCACGCAAACCTCCTTACCATCCGCCCGTTCACCTGTATTGGGATTTGATTTGAGTTTTGGTTTTTTTGTTATACTTATTTTGTACATGAACTTAACCTCTCGCTTTATCTGATAAGGTGTGAAATATTTTACTGATAGTTAAGATTGTCTTTTTGTACTTTTATTTCTCGCTCGAAGAGTTTTAGTTTCTTTAATTGATTTTCTATTTTCCTACTTTGTTGTTGTTTTTGTTGAACGTTACATGTCCTTGCAAAGATTTTTTTCCTTAAAACATAAATATCCTACTAAATTATGTAATACTGTAAACATCATTTGTGTACTACTGGTTTGCGTAAAATGCCCTTCGAATGTGTTGTTTGTTTTACAAAACAACTTCTTTATGTAAATAGTTTCCCCCCTCATATCCAGTATCGCTAGTACACATTCTTGTAAATGTCAGAATTGTCCATGAAAAAGAGCTATAACTGCTGGTCTCTCTTTCGGCAAAGTGGTCTACAGACACGTTCTTCTTCTTCCATGTCAATAACCTAATGCTTTTCTAGACTTTGTTGTTCTTACTAGACTTAGTTGTATTACGGTTTGGACGGTTTGGACCGTTGCCTCTATAATTAAATATAGCTGATAAAGAAATCGTTGAGTCTCCCTCCCCCATAGACCTGCCTTTTGGTTTTGAACTTCCTTCAGACCTCCATCTGATGCTCTTACTATTCTCCAGAACCTAAAATAATGTTATAAATGTCGAATTCATAACATCCGAGGCTTTAAACGACTTTAAATTCGAAAAAGAACCTGCTTACATCGATGGAATGCATGATGAATCGCTTAATTCAGTCAATGTTTTAAATGCAAACGTTTTAATACGGAATGCTGGGTACTAATGACCATTCAACAAACCATTAGGGTACAATGGCGTTCAGCAAATCGTATAAAATCCGTATTTATTCGTACAAATTTGTGTGCATGTGAAGTGTTTGCATGCGCAATGATGAGTTAAATGAGTTTACAGAGTTCTCCGGTGTATATATTATGTTCTACAGTGTATATATTATGTGTACAGAGATCTATTTTTAGTTTCACCTGTCTACACTTTAGACCAAGAAGCACTGTGGATACGATCCTACTAATTGTTGAAAACAAAAATGTTATAAAAGTCTCCTTGTATTATCCTTAGCACTTGTTAAAGATATAATTTATTGTTCAATTTAGCCAATTATACTTTTTTCTGTATTTTTCGTTGTTTTCAAACTGCTTTTTGTCCATAATTTCACTCTTTATATTTCATTTTGAAGTCTACCATACCCTACTTATTCGCGACCATACCTTACGGAGCGATCGCCAGCCCTGATCCCTATATACATTCGTCGATAGTTCTATGTTGGTCGTACGTTGTCCTCGTCGTGATCGTCCAATGTTTCGTGAAGTATTTGTGTCGCTGTATTGCTCCCATTATTCTTTTCCCATTGCTGTCAATATTTGTGCTGTGCCCCCATGTCTCGCAGTATGGTTCGATTTGGTCTATATCGGGGTGGTGTAGGACGCTGCCAACAGTTCCTTGGGTTAATACGGTGGCAAGCATATTGTACAAATCATCTCCTTCCATATCCATGCGGAAAAAACCAAAATTTGTGTACGAAATGTATTGGTACTGGGATGATGATACATTGTTGTCGTCCGGTTCACCCTGTGCTGTAACCTGTGCGTGCACGTACTCATATCTACATTCGTAAAAGTAATCCGTAGAAATGCGCATAATGTGTATAGTGTGTTTGGGACTAAAAAGAACATGAGCCGCTGCTGGCTTGACGCCTTTTTAACGATTGCAAGAGAACACGCTCTGATTTCAATATCCTTTTCTTTACTTTCATCGTTTACAATCATACTCAATGCCACGTACTTGTACGAACAGATGGAGAAAATTTTTAGCTTCGCATGGAAAGGAAAGCGTGGAATTGAAAGCAAGGAAGGTGAAGAGCCAGGAGAACATGTGAGTATATAAGAACAGGATGTTGTCATGATGTTTGTGACTTACATTTGTCAACTTCTCTCTCCAGGATGATTACGTAGATGACGAGCAAGGTTTGCAGCGAAAGCACAAAGTAGACACTACGCTTCAGATACACTTCTTTGGAAAGAAGGGTGACAAGGATCTGCAATACGATGGGTTCTACAACTTTATGAAGAATCTACAGACGGAGGTGCTCGAGCTGGAATTTTGTGAATTTTCCAAGGGCCACGAACGCATTTCGGAGGTGGACTTTGCGAAGATTCTTCTCCGCTACACCTATCTCGTAAGCAAATCTGGTAAATCGCCCATGGATTTGAATTGAATCGCTTACTAGAATGTTTTTTTTAAGGATACGGATGAGTACGATAACTACTTGGATCGTCTGCTGGACAGAGAAGCCAAGGAAAAGGGTGTATCGTTCGACGAATTCCGACAGTTCTGCCAGTTTCTGAACAATCTGGATGACTTTTCGATTGCAATGCGCATGTACACACTTGCCGATCAACCAATCTCAAAAGGTACTAATGCAAACTTAAAGGTTGTCATTGGCATCTAATCCTATTAATTTTTTAACCTCCAGATGAGTTTTCACGTGCGGTGAAAATTTGCACCGGTTCCGAACTGAACTCGCACCTGATCGACACGGTGTTTGCCATCTTCGACGAGGACGGTGATGGGCTGCTTTCGTACAAAGAGTTCATAGCCATCATGAAGGATCGGGTGCACCGAGGATTCAAAGTAAGTCACTACGAGCATATCGTCGAGGACTATCTGGATGATATCGAGAAGGGTACGGTGTATGCGGATAACTTTCGGCAGCTGCTCAAGATGCGTTCGCGGGCCTGTCGAAGGTTGCGCCGATACCTGATCTACTTTTACTATCATCCGGATCACGGGCACAGCGATAGCACGAGACAATATCGCTAGTGGTCTGTGGTGATGGTCGTAGGTTAAGCTTTTACATACACCCAATTGAAATACCCGTGGATACCGGTGAGTTGTGTTGTGTACATAGCCGTAGCCATGTTAGAAGTTACATTATAATTTGAGTTTATCTGCTACTCAATTTCCAATCCCGTTGTCCTTTAAAAGTTTAACCAATATTCGACGCAATATTTTTGTTTTTTGGCCTAGATTAGTACATTAGTGGCTCATTGTACTCATGCTTTAATAGCTGTTTACTAGTGGAATTAAAATTATTGTCATGAATTATCCTTCCGTTCCCATTTCTGTGTTATATAGAAGCAATGTTTATGTTAAAATAAATCCCATTTACAAAATTTTCGTTCACGCATACGTCCGCTTTAAATCCCATCTGATTGTAGTTTGTTTGTTTGTTTGTTACTTTCTTTCTGTTTTAACTTTAACTCATTTCCATAACCTGTGTGGCGTTTCGTTGAACCTCATTGAAAAGTATACACTGTACAAAATCACACACGAACCCGAATGATCGATTCGATACTACCTAATATCACAATTATTGATTGTTTCATCACACAATACTATTACGTGTTCGTGTACAAATAACCCCATGGGAAATGTAAGTAAAATTTAACAAAGGTAAGTGAAATATTATTCAGCTATAATAATTAGAAATAAATGGAAAATTATGACTGTCGTAGTTAATTTAACAAAAAAAAAAAAAAAATTCTTTTTAAACAAATTGGTGTCCTTTGTATGTAACATGAACAACTATGTGTATATAATAACAAAGTAGTTTTAATTAAATGTTAAATATGACATAAATAATAATATAAATATTTTCTATCGCACTCTTTTTCTTTTTAGTCGAACGTGAAATCGGAAGGATGGGAGGCATTCAAACATTGCTTAAAGCAAGAAATGAAACAAAACGTCTAAAAGACCAGCACAAGCAACAGAGACTCTCTCGCTCGGTTCTACTTATCCTCTATCTACGATACAAGTTTTTAAATTAATTTTTTTTTAGCAAAAATGTTAAAATTTTAAAATATTTATTTAGTTACAGCAACGAAAAAACTAACGCAATATTTATAGTACTATTTTTCCATCCTCAACTTTTTCTTCTTTAAACGTGTTGGACCTATTTGCCCTGTAGTGCCATAGCTTGATACAATATTACTATCTGATCTCTACCTGCCTTATTATAAATTCTTTTTCTTGGAAATTAGATCAAACTAAACGAGCAAATTGTTTAGGAAAATTATACGCACTCGTTACTTAGTAAAATGCAGGACAAAATTGTCAGAGTTGCATTTTAACTGTTCTACGTGTTAAACTAACTTTTGACGATTGTAATCGTTTGCGTGAAGTTGTTTGGTTGTTAATCTATATGTTGGCTGCATATCAGTGCTTTAAAAGCATTAGCCCTAAATTGATCAAAAATAAATTTTATGTTATTTAGTCACGTTTAAAACATACTCGATTTAATTT
>KB680257.1:0-17119 GCA_000349165.1 Anopheles christyi | reverse complement strand
GCTCGTCGCGAGAGTATCTCTTGCAGCCTACTACGATCCTATACTTGAAGTCAACTATTTCAGCGCGTTGTAATTACATTTTTACAAGCTCTTACCTTCTTATCAAATGGATAAGATGTTTCTGCACGCAAAGATTCTCGGGAAAACGATACGCAATGTTCGCGACAATGTGGCGCCAGCAGTCATCGAACGCTGGTTGTATAGTTTGTGCAACAGGCTGATTGGTGCTGGTTGAGTCAGTCAGTTGATGACATGCATGCCACGTGAACAGAGTACCGCGTGGTGTTACAATGACGAGGAGTGTAGCTAAGGGAAGTCTTTGTGTATTTAGAGAAGTTTTATCATGCTCGATAGTTTGTGTTTGAAAAAATTTTCTGTGTATTCTTCTGCTGGCATACATTTATTCAAGACATATTTTTAAGAATCGCCTTAAAAGTTCCTGTGCCCGTAGAGCACAATCATTTTAAGATACAAGCACGGATATCCAACTTACAACCGGTGTAACAAGTGTATTATAATTAAAATTTTGTAATTGACGGTACAAATTTTAATCTGCTGAACAATTATATTGCCTGTGCCGCGATATAGTAATTAATAGTACGACATGATTTCAAGTCCGGTTTGGATCGAGCCCCTGGTACGCCGGAATGAATAAGCTGCTATTTGTTTATTTCCAGTATACGACCTAATAAAATTCCCGCCATGGGTTCAATTCGCATATGGACCGAGTATTCCATAAGCAGAACTGACTATCCTGCTATTAGTGGCTTAGGCAGGCTTTCTGGCTTTGAGCCAGAAAAGAATAATAAGAAGATTAAAAACAATAATTTAATCCTCTCTTTCTCGACAGATTGACCACAATGTTTATGCCATAAAAGGAAAAGATTTTTTTTTAGGAACAAACGGCTACAAAGACTTTAAAAAAACGGTTCTAGAAACGGGTCCAAACAAATTGCTTTGCTCTAGCTTTGTTGAGCTTACTGTTTTCTTAACTGTAACCAGAAAATAGAAACAAATCAATAAAAGAGACACACAGATTGATCACAAGTGACTAGAGGTGTGCCAAATGAACGAGAACTGGTCAGTTCCTTCAGTTCATAATTAAAAATGAACCAATCGGTCCCAGCATAAGAACCTAGTGTTTATTTTCTTTAAATAATTTTGTCCTGTGCATGACGCTTTTGAAATATAATTTACTTCACCGATTTGAAGTTTTCCGTTCACACACTTATAATATACCTTCTGATGTGATGATTAATGTGATGTGATATCAAAAATGTTCATCTATATCGTATAATGTTGTTTCCATCCATAATAATTACTATCATCACTTAAAAAACCTCAAACGCGTTACAGCAATCATCCGATACAAGCTATCATTCGGGACGGAGCTCATTAGCGTTTCTCGATTTTTTGTGTATTTCTATGGAAACAGCGTTTAAACTAATGTTCGGCGGTCGAACAAGTTTGTAGATTGTAGGTGATATTTAATATTTGTACTACAAAAATAGTTTTTTTTCTTTTGGCACGCTCATTAAATTTTAAACTGATTTTCTTGATTTTGAACCAATCCCAAAGGAGATGTTAAATTTCAACAAACCGCGTATATCAGGTATCACGTACTGTGTATAATTGCGGAAGAGAAAAACAAAACCTCATAATGCAAAAAATATAAAATGTCAGTATACCCATACATTTTTTTCAGACATATCTAGATAACTTTCGGTGACATTTATTTCATGCGAATGGCTGTTCTCTAAAACAGCATATCTTTAGCGAGAATGTGTCTGAATATTGCTCTAACCGTTGCTAGAGATAATTGCTTGCTACTGTAAATGTCATATGCAGCCATAGTAATAATCTATTTTTGTATTTGATTTTGGTCGTTTCATAAATAATTATCATGTTTGTCATGTTGTAAAGAAAATAAACTAACGTCTCTACAGATTCAGCAACTGGTTAATGACTAAATAATAAAGAATTGAAATGGCCCATTACGTTCATACATGTGTATAAGCGATTTAAATACTCATTTTGTCAAGTGAACGAATGCACCGAAATCATATGATCGTTTTGGTTAATTCAAGTTCATATAAAATAACCAAATTACCCGCCATGTCTCAAGTCTTCTATTTCTTCTTCTTTTGTGTTCTCTATAATTCTTAAAATTATCGTTTACCTTTTATCAGAATTATTTTCAACTCACTTTTTTTGCTATTTTATTAGCATAAATCTTCTATTTCTTGCACTTTAGCTTTTTCATTTCCATTTTTTTTTTCTATTTTTTCCTTTTCCAGGATTTCTTTTTTTCTCACCTACTTTAGTTAGCTTCTACTTTACCACTACCAATATGGTTTGTACTTTTAACTTTGGTTAACATAATTTGAAAAATATCCGGTTACTTAGTCTGGACTAAGCCATTCACGTGTAACAATGTAGAAGCGGACGTAACCACCATTAGGTCACAAGCCCTTATTTCTTTTATTTGGGATCTGTGCTCCTCCAATTTATTTGAAAAAAATATCAAAACTTAGACTTTACAGTCTGTTCTGGAGTAACACAACTCTCCACAAAAGCGATTTTAAAGATATAATAATTTAAGAATTTGCCATATTATTGGAAAAATGTACTTATTTGATTGATAAGTGAAATAAAACGCGTTAATGATATTTTGAACCCATTAAAAAAAGGAAAATATGTTCAATTTTCCAGCAATCCTATTATATAACTACAAATTGGTAAAAACAACCGCTTCATTCAAAAATACATATAATTAAAGGATATTGCTTCCGAAAAACGCGATATTTGTAATACGCAGTTATTCGAGTAACGCGAATGCATTCGATTCCCATTTTCAGCGTAAATCAGAAACAGACAATACTACGTTATTCCATGGTCATTTCAATGGTAATTTTCCATGACTCGGAAAATGTAAGTCTTAATAATTGGATAATTTTCCTGATAATACAGTGTTGCTTTTCGTTGTTTTTGTTAAAAAAAATCATATCAAGGAAACACGCCTGTTGAATGTTTGGTGCATGTTACGTAAACTATTGTGAATTTGCTTCCTTTACTAAAAGTTTTATTTTGCTTTTTTTAAGTAGGTTTAATCCTAAGTGAACTGTTTACATGTCATGTACATGTAGGCCATTTGTCAAGATACAATAAAACATGAGAAATAAGCAATACGGCCTATCATGGCCGTTCTTCCTGAATAAAAAAAAAAAACATGAGAAAAATTACTAACTATAAGCACGTATTTTCTAGTTATCCTCATGAAGCATAATTACACCGTAAAAACCTTATAAAAAGAATCAATTGTAAAATAAACGAGGATTGGGAGTAGTATAAGCTCTATTTGCTAAACATGCGATTACTTTGGAGTTTAGTAGAAAGAGAATAAAACCTGTTGTGAACAGTCATGCCGACCTAAGGAGTACCAATTGGGCTCAGTGGCGGATTAATCTATGGGCGGACTGATTCGAGTTACGCGCGCCTTAGACAGCCTCACGAGACTACCACGTAGTCGAACGGTGAACGGTCATGTTCCTAACTCAACGGTCATTTTCGACACAATTCAAATCACAAACTGCCACCCCTAATTTGACAGATCGGTTGACGTTTCACAATGCGAGGAAAAAACATAAACGCCATTGAACTGCCATTCTACCAAAACAATCGCTACAACACTCGCTGGTTAGAAGCAGTAATATTACAGCGTCGTAATAATAGTTTGTGTCGTAAAAAGAATATAACAACTCACCAAACATGACGACCGCTGCACGTCCAACGTTTGATCCCGCACGCGGTGGTAGCGGCCGTGGCGAGAAGGATTTGAGCGCCCTTTCCAAACAGTACAGCAGTCGCGATCTGCCTGGACACACAAAGCTAAAGTACCGTGACCAGGGCCAGAGCACCAGCGAAGAACTCCGCAACCGTGACTTCCGAGAGGAGCTGGAGAAGCGCGAACGTGATAATAAACAAGGCAAAGGATCGGCCGTCCCGACGGCAAGACGCGCCATAGAGCAAGGCACAGCCAGTTCAGGGGGCGGAAGTACCAAGCGACAGAAGCTGGAAGCACCACAAAACCTTGACGCTGACGATCCGGTGGATAGCGAAAATTCGGACACGGATTCGGATGAGGATGATACGGCGGCCCTGTTGGCGGAGCTGAATAAAATCAAGCAGGAACGGCAAGCCGAGACGGCGAAAAAGGAACGCACCAAGCAACAGGAGGAAGAACGCATCCGGATGGAGAACATACTGTCGGGAAATCCGCTGCTAAGCTATTCCTCCACTGCCAAAGCGGAAATGAAGGTAAAGCGCCGCTGGGATGATGATGTGGTGTTTAAAAATTGCGCCCGTTCCGAGCCGGAAAAGAAGACAAACCAGTTCGTCAACGATTCACTCCGATCAGATTTTCACAAGAAGTTTATGGATAAATATATTAAGTAAGTGGAAGGTATAATAAATAGGATAAAGTTTTTACCCCTTTACGGGTTTGTGTAAAAAAAAAGAAACGATTGTTTTATCATTGGGGAAAAAACAGGGTATTGTAAAGGGAAATGTGTCTCATGCGTAGTGAAACACTTCCCCATTTCTCAAATCATTTCATTTCTAAAAGATTGAAGTAATAGTTATCATTCTTAGTGTATTTCTCATCTACGTCGTCCGAATTTTGTCTCAATGCCGAATGCAATGAAGGTTTTATTCAAACATATAAATTTGGTTTTCTTGGCCTTGTTTCACAATTCGACTCGTTATTTTTCTGTACCTAAAATAATCGAATACCTTTTTTCCCCTGGCTTGTAATCCGACGTCACTAATCTTACCATACGGTACGCATTTAAGCTTTTATACACCTATTATCTTAGTTAGTAAGTTCTATCGTATATGCCAACTTCATCACAATAACACGAGTCGCACGATCGCTGGGTAGCACCGAAATTGCACAGAACTGTATGCTCCCCCATATAGGGAATGATGACCTTAGATGCGCTACCCATTTTTTTCCTCGTACGATTTCGTTGACATGCTTATGTCCTGGTTTTGTTGGGGCTTATGTACGGTTTTTGGTAAGAAAATTCCACTTTTGAAGAACTAACGGTAGAGCAAAAAGGGTAACACTGTATGTCGCTATCACACACAGCTGACTAAAGTAAACGACAAACAGTTTATGTTATGGCTTCCCTTTAAACCATCGTATTGACAAGATCATCGTTCCATTTGGTTCAATCTTAGTACGGTAAAACATTAAATTATGAATGCGTCCCTCGTTGCGCTCATCAACACTACACCATAAGTTTTGTTAAAATTAACTGACTGAGACAAATAGTGTTATAGAGAGATATGGACAGTTTGTAAGAATTAAGGAAATTTGCTCCGCACAAGTTTCCCATAGTTTCCCTAACGTACATATAAAATGGGGCTATCGCGGTACCTTCATCGCTTGGGGACCTTTCAGTCCATCCATACATTCATACAAACACACCAAGAAGCATTGTATAAAACGTGTACACCAAGATGTGGAAAACATTTGTAAATCTTTTTCTCCTAATCAATTGGAGAAAAACGGTACTTTTCCTATTTAGCTGCACACCAACGAAGAAACGATTTAATTTAAAAAACTAACGACTATAGAATTTAGACGAATTATATAAATAAGGAAATAAAAAATAGTCTCAACAAATTAAAAAAAAACAGCATAAAACATTATGTAATAGAGGATAAGGATAAAACAATAAAATTATGGTAACAAAAGACCTCGGTGGGGATAAAACTTAACTTAATAAATAACCTCTTACACTACCATAAGGATGCAGTTGAGACATTTTAACATTATCAAAAACTATACACATTCATTCGCATACCTATCGCAATTAAAAATCGACAAAATGAAGTTCAAAATCTTTGGAAAGTTTACGTTTACATGATAGAACGAATGGCAAACACATCTTTAGGAACGGGTTTCCCTATGGCATCCCTGTTAACAGGAATTGAGTACGAAATAGTCGGCAAGCAATCAAATCACCAATTCGCTTATTGTATATGTACACTTACAGAGCTACATTAGTTACCACCCATAGGAACCGTTATTCTGCAGCTTCCGTACCTTGTAGCAGCATTTGCTCGGGAGGTACTTACAAGTTTTGAAAAACCTTCCCTTAGCTGGCATTCCTTATACCACAGTCAGTTAGCGTTCCCAATTCCGGCGTGCACTGTAGCGGAAATGCAGGAACGGAACCGAGCGAACCGGCGCCACCGGTACGGTCCTTTGCCGTACCGTTCTTTCGGCGTCCGGTGGATGGTGTAACCGGTAATGGCACATCGATTCCCACGTCCGCATCCTGCATGCCAGCCGTTAGGAACGGGTCCAGCGGGTTAGTTAGGTCGATCGAAAACTGTGCCTTGCAGCGCTTCAGGTTCCGGTGCATTAGATAGTAGGATTTGTGCTTGAATAGTTTGAAGCACCCTTCGCACTGGTGCATACTAGGCTTCTTGTGTGTGCCGATGTGCTTGTCAAAATCGTACTTCAGCTTGAAGCTAAGGTTACACTCGGTACACTCGTACGTGCGCGGTTTGCGCGGATGCTTCGGCAGTTCGATCGTATCCCGCTGTGCCGTCTGATGATGACTGCGGATGTGCAACCGCAGAGTGGACTTAAAATTGAACGCTTTCGAGCAGATCGCACACACCAGCTCGTCCTTGTCCGAGTTCAGTGCCTCTACACCGAGTTCCGTCACGACGAACGTACCGCAGGCTGCATCGATATAGTGTCCACCCGCACCAGCCAAGGTTGAATCGGGATTGGCATCGCACGGAACTGCCACATGTACCGGAATACCATTGTGCATTGTGATCGTGGTTGGTTTGCACTCTGCTTCACTGTTGTACATCTGGCTTAGCATATCAAAGTAAGCGTCCTCATCGTAATCATAACCCAGCTTTGCCCGACATCCATTACACAGTGGTTCAATCTTTCCATTAACCGGTTTAACCTACAATTGGGAACGGAAGTTGCCCGATAATCTAATGCAAGATATTATTTTCGCCGAAACATACCTCTATTTTGGCAATCTTATAAATATTATCCACTATCCGTTTCAGCTCTTCCACCGATTCTGTCCCGATCGAACTGAGCTCGTCGAAGGGTAACAAGCACATCAGGCATTTTCTTTGCGGTTCTTTGGTACCGTTGTTGCCAGCCGGACATTCCTGTGTCGATGTTAGTGACAGCATTGGCTGTGGCGCTTTACTTTCCACATGTTTTACCCTTTCCATCGTGACCGTTGTCGTGCTTTGAAATAAAGGAACATGTTTATTTTATTTATTTTCGTCCGTTTTCGTTGCATAGAAATTACCTCGATATTGTTGCAACAGATTCATTTTCAATCTGTTTCTCCATACCCTTCCGGTGGGGGTACGAATTTACTAAGTAAGGAAAGCGCTACGTGAAGAACGACACAAAGCAGAACACCTTACCCCTTGCACCTACTCACCAAACAAACACTATCACTCAAAAGAGTCCGATACTAGGAAAACGGCACGGCTTTTTACTCAAAATACATCACTCGGCAGCATGGTATGCCTCTGTAGCTTTTTCTTCAACTCCGCGAAGAATTCTCCCTCTGGATAAAAAGGTAGCCCCGTGCCGATCGCATCAGCAATCCCCTAGGAGGGTAACGCAGGCGACAACCTTTATAAAATGTAAATAAACTAAAAACAGTAAACCAAACAGCAAATGTGTTGATAGACGAGACGGGATTTAACGGTTTGCCTATGCTTCGAAACAAACAAATGCCGCCAAAGGAAGTGGATTGGTGGTGATGACTACTTTTGCTTTCCGTTCTCACTCGTTTCACGCAGAATTTTCACTCAAATGCAGCCAGGAAAAACTCCCATCCCATGACCCCCCCCTGCTCGAGCTTGCTGTACTGGCTTTTCTTTCTTTTCTGTCCCTGCTTCGTCGTCGTCCTTCTGGTTTTTCTTTCCTTGTTTTGAAGATTTTTTTTTCTTTGCAGTAAATGTCAATCTGCGCTGTGAAAGCCGAAGTTGGTCGAATTTTTGCCCGAAGCGATGACAGATGTTTTCGAAGCTAGAAAATATTGTTTAAACATATGTATGTATTTAAACTTATGCAAATTACATAATCTTACAGGTTAATCATTACTAATTTTTTGTAAGCTGCTCTGATGTATTTGTACACATGGTTTTATTTTATTTAGTGTGTTGTTATCCCCCTCTTTCTCGTAACTAAGCTATTCTTTAATAGATGGCGCCACTACTCCGCCAAACGCCCAGTTTTTTTTTAAATAATTCGGTGTAGACTGCATTCGGTTACTGAAGATGTTAGCCAATCGACAAGTGCCATGTGATTGGAATCTCCACACGATCGGTCCCACATATAAAAAGGGATTTAACTACAATAAATATAAAGCTATAACGGTACTAAATAGCACCACCTTCCTAAATATTCTCCTTTATTCTCCAGGATGCCGATTCAGTAGCGGAAAATCAATCACATCAGTGTGTAGCAGATTTAACAGAAGCTGACAGAATAACAGCTTAGCTCGCTGAATGTCTTCGTAGCATAGGTACGATAATATTTTATGTTGACCCAATCTTACCAGGCTGGTTTCTTCGTCGCCAAAGGACGACTCTAGAGACTGGATATTTGCATACGTTGATGAGACAGGTTCACTTATGCAGTTGCCATCAATATGGAAGGTGAGCTGAGCGCATGTAAGTGGAACTATGGAAGTACAGTAAATTTCAGGGCAAAGTTTAAGTGTTTCCAGTGAAGTTCTAAGTTGAGTTAACGGGTTGACGTCAACCCGTTGAACAATGTTGAAACACTTTAACTTTGCCCTGAAATTTACCGTACTTCTATAGTTCCACTATGCGCTATATGCGTATATGCGCTTCTGAAAAAAAAAGCATTTTAAATCATGTTGGATATTTCTGATATTGTTTGAACAAACGATCGGAAGTTTTTTTTTATGTTACAAAGACGAGTTGGATGAACTATACGACAACCAAGGGCTGGCTTTGGCAATCCTGTGAAATAGGACGATCGATTCCGTTAAGTTATTTCATTAAAACTCCCGTTCAAATGAACAGAAGAGTTTTGTTAGGCCAAAACATGAAGTTCACGTTCAGTTTTTTAATATACACGAACTGAGTCATTCAAGCTGTTCGAAAATGCACGATTTTTCCAAGCCTATCGTGAATGTGTCCGTCATGAAAGCCGGGATAAAGGATTGGCAGAAAACAATTTGGAATGGAACATGTTTGGTTTGAGTTTAGCTCGTCATGATTGAAATAACCGACAGCAAGAAAAGCTTTACATAGCGTTCAGGAGTGCATGTATAGCAATGTAGAAAGATTAATACATTTTCTATTGGTAGCGAATGGATTGACTACAACTCGTTTCCTTCTGAAATTTAAAATATTCTCATCTGTCAACATACGAAGAAATTTCCACAAATTAACGTAAGCAACCGCAATACATAAAGTATAATCTGCGGACTAAATTCTGATTCATGTTTCGGCTTAGAGGAAAAGGATCTCGATCATGGAGGGAGTTGTTAAGTTTTCCTATCCATACTGATTTTTATTGATGGATATTTTTAACAGCTTTTCTGCGTCCACCCCGATTCCTCCGATCTTTCACATTTCAGTAGCACGAACACTCCAATAATCAAGTGCTGCAACTGCTGACTTCGGCTATCCTCTAGCACGCACCTCTTATATTTTACAGGTAGTTCTCTGGGAATTCGAACGTAACGTCACGGCCAGTCAGCTTCTTGTACACCGACGCAAAAGTATCAACCTGAAAAGGAATAATAAACACACATTAAACACATGCACAAACAGATAACGCGGCAAAAATCGTGTTCCTTGTAAATGCATAAAATCAAAACGAATTGAAAAAAAAATCAATTCGAATCGAATTGAGTCGTATAGTTCCAATAAACACAACTGTTCCACAAATCACATCCCTCACACACTCACTTTGTGTTCGATGGTGGTCTGCTGATTCTTGTCCAGGTGCACCTTGATCAGCTGGGAACCGTCGAGCTTGACGCGGATACGCTTGCCGACCACTTCCGCCGGGAATACCAGATCCTCCAGGATGGCATCGTACACGGCGGTCAGCGTTCGGGAACGCGGTCTCTTCTGCTTGTTGGGGTCGCGACGACCACGCATCGGCTTGGGCAGAATGCGACGCTCGGCAATGAACACTACGTGCTTGCCGGAGAACTTCTTCTCCAGCTCACGCACCAGACGGGTTTGGACCTTCTGGAAGGCCTTCTGTTTCGGCACCGGCACGTAGATGATGATCGCCTAAAATTGAAAACCAAACACAACAAATAAGCCACCTCTTCTTCTTCTGCATCATCTTCGTAAAGCCGACATGCGGATTGTAACGGGACTCGATAACACCATGTCCGCTTTGCTTACCTTCTTGTTGTTGAACTCGACCTCACGGGCGCGGGTAATGTACAGATCACGCAGCTGCGGCTTCAGATCCGAATTCATTTCCAGCTCCAGGATGGCCTGGCCGATCTGCGTCTCGAAAGCATCGGGCTCGCCGTTGCCGGATTTGATCACCTTGGAACCGAACACCATCTAAAAGGAAACCGTGAAGACAAATGCATCGTGTATCAATACGCTTTACCACAATTAACACAACACTAGAGAAAACGCCTGATTCCATCAACGATAGCAACACGATAGCGGCCGGTCGACGGTGCCTGCCCGGGGTGTCATGTCATCAACATTCTTCCCCCCTCATCTGACAACATCAACCACCGGGAATAGCGAATCGCATCCGATCCGATCACAAATCGACACATTTCTCTAATAAAAGCATTCACTATCCGCCGGCAATCGACACTGTTCACATGTGGCCACTATTCGTCTATCGGTTGAGCGGCCAATCGTGGGAATCGGATCAGTTTTAGCAACACTTACAGCGATTTTTATTTGGGTTCACAACGAAATGTGTCCACTAGCACATCAAAGATGCCCGGAAAAAGAGCGAGAGGAGTTCGGCTTTGACAGTTGTTACCCTTCTTGGCCGGAAGTTCACGGTGCGCTTTGCCAATACTGTCATCTGTCATCCAACGTTCAGGGCTGGACGTGATGTTGAATTAATGAAACACAACCCTTCCTCTCATATTTGAACGCTTATCGGCTGTTCAATATGCGTGTGAAGTACAAAAATATGGCAAAAACACTATTTTTATTTTTGTTTTTTTTTATTGAATCGAATGAGTTTTGCCATTACGTAGTAGTCTAATATGTAGTCTACAACAAAAAAACACACAAAACGCATAGTTGAGTATGCGTTTCAAGGATATACCCTTAGTTGACTTGAAATACCCTTTATTGGTGCCTAACATATACCTTTTCTCAGGTCATTTTCTTCATACCTTCTGTACGTGTCATACAAAATATGCTCTGAGTAGGCATTCCTCTTAGCCGGTGTTTTCCAACAGAGTATGAATATGACAGATGATTGTGAAGCGCAAACCTCTTCTCGTCCATTTCGTCGAAAGTTGTACAATAGAGAGGTTTGGACTGGTTCAGCGCTGGTCAAACAGTTGTTGATTATCTCGACCAGAAAGCCCTTCTCTTCAATTAAAGATAAATATGGTAAATATTAACATCTCCCCTTCCATTAAAATGATTGGTAGTGAGGGTTTCGGTATTGGTAGAAGCTAGTTAATGAAAAACAATTGTGATGGAATAAGCTAGGTTAGGTTTCTGATGGTATGCGCGCGTGCTAGCTGTGTATTGCTACACGTGTCATAGAGCCGGATTGCTTATTCTAATTCTTTCTCCTTATTCTTCCAGGCTGCCGTAGCTACCAAGGACATTGAGAAGCCGGTCGTTGAGACTGCGACCGTGCACCGCATCCGTATCACTCTGACCTCCCGGAATGTTCGCAGCCTGGAGAAGGTGTGTGCCGACCTGATTGCCGGGGCTAAGAAGCAGAAGCTGCGTGTGAAGGTAACTAAACTCTTCCGTTCGTGCTGTGGTGGCAAGATTGGGTTTGTTTATGCTCTAAGCTATTTTCAATGTTATGACTAGAGCATGCAATTTGCAATCTGAAACCCAAAATATGTTATGATGACCAGGTTCAACTTATGATTAATATAATTATTTATTCTTCTTTAGGGTCCAGTTCGTATGCCGACCAAGATCCTTCGCATCACCACCCGTAAGACTCCTTGCGGTGAGGGTTCCAAGACTTGGGATCGTTTCCAGGTACGTTTAGTGTGTATTTGTCTCGTATTTGTCTTAATACGGCAAGTTTAAACCAAGGTGTACGTTTTGAGGCTGTCGAGGTCACAAATAACCACACTTTCGAAAAACCGGCCAAGATTAAATCGTCCTACGTCATAGTGCTTGATCAATTGTTAATAGTTTTTCAAGTCTCCATTGGTCTCGGACATTCTTTGCCATTTGCATCTCATGCTAATGTTGCGTTGTTTACGATTGTTTACTATATACACGATCTTCTTTCCCAATTCTTTCCAGATGCGCATCCACAAGCGTATCATCGATCTGCACTCGCCATCGGAAATCGTGAAACAAATCACCTCGATTAACATGGAACCTGGTGTAGAGGTCGAGGTGACGATTGCCGACCCATAAGTTACTGCTACACAAGCCCTAGCAGCATCAGTGTGCGATAAGTTCTCAATGTAACTGGTTGCTCGACTGCATGGGAACGTTCGTTTCTTCAACCACCATCCATAGAAGTAGTGAGTGTTACCGTGTATATAATGTTAGGTTACTGAAATCACCATCAAAGTATCGTAACCAAAAGCCCTTATTCCGTGGGATTTTGTCTATTCCTGGTTGATTTACCATCGACAAGGAATACGGCAAAAGTGCACGGAATGCAAGAAAACAAAGTATTTAAACGTTTTATTTACGTTAAAAGGGCACTCCTCTTGTTTCATCTATATTTTAATTTAATATCTGAAAGAAATTACTTATTTAATAGAATGGCTGGTAATTCATTACTATGGTAACTGATATGTCCAGCACCGGTGTCTGGCAATGAATCAGATCGCGTCAGGCACCGCAGCTGGACGCTTATACAAGCGGTAATCATAACAAAAGATTAATAAACCGTAGCACCACGGGGAAATTTTAATTATGGCATTAGTCGTTAACGTGTTAACACTTTGACTGCTATGATTATTATATTAGATAATAATGTTTCTTTGGGGGCCATGGCTATCACAAAAAGTCACTAACATATATGCAAAGATATTGGCCCCCCGGAAACAAGGAAAACTTGACAACAGTCAATGCGATAATCGAAGAAAATTTTACAAATCGAAATAACTGACTTCTCATGGTAAAACGTCGTATGCTATATCGTTATTTATCTCCCCCTTAACAAATTCCAGCACAACGTCCTTTACACTCATTCATGAGTAAAAACGTTTGTGCAGTGTAATTGTCTAATTATTCCCACACATGCTCCTGGTGCCCAGCCGTCCCAGAATAACGACGGAAACTCGTAATAGAAATGCCATCGTCATAGGTAGTCACTAGCAACGCCTTTAATCACCGGGTTACCATGGCAAGGCATTCGGCTTTTGTAAAGAGGCGCGTCGTTTACCTTTGTTAGGTCGATAAAATGCGAAAGACACTCCGTTCGGGTGTCTTCCCACAGTCTTCATGCCGCCTGTGTTATTGTTATCGTTGGTTAGTCGTTTTGCACACGTTTCGAAAGTGCAAGTGAAACGGTCGGAAGTTTGTTACCCTTAGAATCTTCTGCTTAGCATGTGGAAGCTAAAAAGTAAGCTGAAACGCAAATTCCGTTCATCGAAAATTGATTGTAATAGCAATCGGTTGGATTACGATGTAGGATCACTTGAATCTGAAAGTCCGGCAAGACCCGGTTCGGAGCAATCCGATACATCGGTGGCAGTGCCGGGCAGTAGTAGTGGTGGTAGCGGTTACCATAGACACGCCCGGGATTGCTGTAGCGCCCCGGTTGGTGGTGGTGGCAGCAGCGATAATTCGTCTATTTTCAGTTACAACTGTTGCTACAATTACAATTTGCACATCAACTACAACGTGCACCATCGGTTGCAGCACCACCATGTGGCACCACATCATCATCATCATAACCATCACCATAGAAACCGTCGGGAGGGAACGGACGATAATACCGATGGAACACCGTTCGGAAGCACGAGCTGTATGACGGGTGCAGGGTCGGAAAGCTCGACGGAAGTGCCACGAAAGTCCCGACCGTTGTGTACAAAAAATCGACGGAACCGAACCGCGGCATCCAGCGCATCTTCGACGAAAGTTTCCTCGGAACCGGATACTGGTAGGAAGGGGCTGCTTGCTAGTGAAAATAAGACCAACACACGATGCCTATCGGCAAGCGATCTTGCATCGTACAAGAGCAGGTCGCACAAAGGAGTATTGACAGCTGAAGGGAAAAAAGAATCTTCCGCTACTGGGTCCCGTGTGCGACGGCCTCGTTCCGCTTCTCAACGAGGTCGGTCGGACTCGTTGGATAATACCGGTACAGATTCCGCAATGTCCACCGATTATCACACGCTCTGTCGACGGTTGCGTGCGGTCTCACTTCAATCGGAAGCAGAAACTACATCACCTATCGATCCAATCGCCGGCCGTGCCGATCTTACCGATCACGATCGACGCATCCTGCACTGCATGGTGCTGAAGCGTATCAAGGAGTTGGAACAGCTAGAGGAAGCGGTACTGGCCAAGCAGTGCTGGGAGCAGGAGAAAGTTTTTCGCAAATCACTGCTTGATCAGCAGGAGCGTAACTATCGGAAAGCGATAAGGCAGAAGCGCACGATCGAGATGATCGAGGTGCGCAATCGGAAGCAACGGCTGGCCCGGCTCGAGCAGCAGCAGAAAGAAAAGATACAGGACGAAATCAACGAAAAGGACCTTCGGTCCGCGAGTCTGCTAAAAAACATCGAGATCAAGAAGGGCATCCGGGAGTGTGAACGTAGAAGCCGCGAACTGAAACGACTAGAAGATGCTACGGTTAATCAGGAGGAGAAGGTGCTCGATCGGGACATCTGGCGACAGTCGCTGGTGGAAACGCTGGAAGAGCGTGCCAACCGTGCGGATGGACTGCGGCGCAAGGTGATGGACGTGTACCGCCGGCGGTTGAAGATAGACAATCAGCTCGAACGGAAGATGCACGCCCATAATCTGAAGCAAACGCTCGAACAGGAGCGATACAAGCTGTCACTGCTAAAGGAACGTATCCTGGTGCGGGAGAGTCGGTTCCAGAAGTTCAAGGACAGTAAAAAACGCATCTTTGATCAACTGAAGAATCGGGCCAAAACGACGGCTGCCCTGCGCGACATGGTAAAGCACACGATCGGGCCGGGTGGTGGTGGTAGTTCGACAGCGGTGGTGACAGTTTCGGCCAGCAATAGTCGGCCGGGTTCGATGCTGCAGCATCAGCAGCAAGTCCGGTGTGGTTCTTCTGCACGGTCCACCGGTTCGATTGGAATGGTGATGGATGCTGCTGCCGTATCGCAACGGTTGCTGGACGTCGTACGATTTAAGTAAGCGGCGGTGGCCACTATGAGTCCGCCTTCAAAAGGGCTTTGTACATTTTATTTTAAAATCGCTGTGTACCATAAGGTTGTCCTGTAGAATAAAATGAGATCACCGAATTATCCTTGAAGCAAGGGTTTTCGTTTGGGTTTATACCTGAGTTGAAGAAAGAACAGTAAACAGGTAGCTGCAGGCGATTCAGAGCGTGTTCATCATCAACATATTTTCCTACTGCCGTTTTTATTAGGATGGCTGGATGGAAATATAGATTGGCTGTTATTTTTTTAAAGATTAGCTGAATGGAAATATCACCTTATCATGTTTCAGTTATGTATTTGTTAATTAGAAAAAACGTTTTTATTTTATTCAATTATCACCTTATTATATTTTACTTATTTATTTTTATATTAGATAAATAATTTGTTTTTCTTTAGTGTTAATAATTTTGCAAAATATTTTTCAAATAATATTAATATTTTTTTTTATATAATTCAAACAATCCCCCTAACAGTTTGATAATAACGTATTTCAAATGGAACCGTTGCATCTTACTCGTAAGCTGTTCATTGTTGCTTTTGATCCCTACCGAAATTGCCGGTCAGTAAGAACCAATGCAAACTATAATCCTCGTCCGCTTCCATAGCTCAAGGACATGCAGATTTATACGACCTTGAAGCTGGCCCTTTTCTAATATAATCCAACAAAAAGGGTGCGAAACTGCAAGGAAAATGCATTTACCCCATGTAGCAAATGCCGAATTTGACGAAAGGGGTTGTATACTGGTTTCCACGGGACCGGCGGTGAACGACTCAACATTCCCCAGTGCAACGGAACGATGCAGTTGAAAGATAGGATGAGCGTAGCATGATGCGTGCCGAGGATGCGTTTGTATGGGTGTGCGTACTGAACTGTTAGATGCGTATGGTGCGCTGGGATGGAAGTGTTATGTATCGCTAGAAGAGCACGTAAGCGTTTGACCAGTAGGCTCGGGAAGGGCGATGTAGGGTTAGCTTTGCGCAGTGGCGATATCGTAACCAATGAGGTACAACCGAGGTGCGATTATTGCTAGTTGAAAACTAATACCAATACCCCGCCTTGGGGACGTGAAATACCGTCCGCTATGGCAATTTTTGCAAACCCCGAAAGGGGTAACAATCTCAAATACAAAAGTCGAAATACATCTTTTGCTAGGAAAAGTAGTAGCGATGGTTGATATGTTAAGAATTCGGAAGAAAGTATATTGTGGTTTAAAGAGGAAATGTGTTTGTTTAGGATAAGATAGAACGATTTCTTGTAATTCCTTATTTTCGACGAAATCAGCTTGTGATTTTTACTTTTACTTTGTGTGGTTTGTTTATCTGATGATTTTTGACAACTCAAGCCGGCAAAGCCAATCTACTGATGTTCAGGGTTTGTCAATACTTATGAAGAAAAGGCTAGACGTAAAAATTGCAGCATTTAAATTATGATCATCCGGACTGTCCCCCCGTAGCAAACTTCCTGACTATCCGGCTACGTGGTAAAAATAAGT
>KB680246.1:0-17126 GCA_000349165.1 Anopheles christyi | reverse complement strand
ACTGCTGGCAAGTGCTGTTCGCTTTTGCCCTTTCCTCTTCTGACGTGAGAACCCTCTGATTAAGCATAAACCAGCACTACTGTCCATAGGCGATGGCGAAGTCACAGACACACACACACACGTACTTGAACCTTACAAAAAAACCCTTTTCTTTTCACCACCCTACCCATCTGTATCACTTGGCAGGACCGTCAATCTTTCGACCGGTGCTGCCAGTGCTGCTGCTTCCCCATTGTTCATTGTCGTTCAACGTTCAACTCTGGCGTTGCTGTTGCACGGTTGTTACAAAATCCCATTAAAGTTCCAATTACATAAATTTATACCCGCGAATGAATGTGCTCTTCAGCAATTGGATTCAGGAAGGAAGCTTTCTCTGTCAGTGGGTGTGTGGTTATGGTCATGTGTTCCATTGGGTCTTCAAGAGCCATTGACCAGCTCCAGGCCGGTTTGATTTCCCCATCCAATCGAAACAACCGGGAAAGGGGAACAATTATTCGCTCCGTGTTTAGTGGATTGTTTTTCTCCGTCACTCTCTCTCTCTCTCTCTCTCTCTCTCTCTCTCTCTCTATCCTCCTCTCTTTTTGCTGTGGTTGTTTAGCAAGAAGCTCAAAATGGAAGGACTTTTTTTCTTTGATTCAGTTTGACCCTTTTCACGCTACTTGTACAAGCAAATGCTTCAAGTGTTTTATAATTCGAAAAAAAAAGATATTTAATGGTGACTGCCCATAGTTTGCATTGCATGCATTGTAGCTAAGTTTTATTCTAATTCTTTCCTCTTTTCCTCTCTCCCGACTCGATAGTGGAGGCATACAACGGTACCCATCTACATCTGCCCAAGCTGGAGCGAAGACAAATGGGTGCGTATCTGTGCATCGCGTCCAACGATGTTCCACCCGCCGTTAGCAAACGTGTTTCATTGAGTGTTCACTGTAAGTACAATGAGAATCCACGAACAGCTTACTGCCAACCAACTTTCAACGGAGCAGTGTCGAACAAAATAAAAACATAGACACCGAATCCTTTCCCCGATTCCAAACGTTGCTAGGTGAGGTCACACGACACGTCCTACCCATCAACACACATGATCGGGAAGGATTAGCCGCGTTATATGTTACTGCATTCATTTCTACATTTGTTCTATCACGATACATGCAACGCTCGAAGGTATTTAGTTTAGCTACAAGGAACACAAGCCAATCATCAATTCGGTTACAGAAACCAATTGCTGCTGCTGCTGGTTGGTGGTCTTAGTTTGAACATGTACAAAGGTTTCCTCTAATCATTCATTTTGAAGTTGTGTGCCGGTGTTTTAAAATAGCTAGCAAGGAACAGCATGAATGCGTTGGATTTTTGGAGTGTAACGGATGCGTTGTTTCTTCGACTTAAACAGCTTTTGCTTGTTTGCCCTGTCTTTTTATTGCTTTTATGTAAGATTTATTCGACATTTGAAGAGAGATCACCGCTGTAATTGTTTGTATAAAAGAAACAGTGTGCGCTCATTAATAGAAAACTATACTCATAAGAAATAAAATCCATGCGAGTTTTTGGTTGAAATTCCCGTGTCGTAGTGACCAATATTTGAATAACCATGCATTGTTTAAAAAGTGTATGTACAAGTTTGTGTGAATTTTGTACTTCGTGAGTTTGCCTGGTTTTTAGTTCAATCAAAATATCGCCTTTAAATTCTAATGTTGCTTAAGGTCTATAGCAAACCAATATTATTTTATTGCAACCATTACCTTATACTTTTTTGTGTGAATTATTGACTTGATTCATTTCTCCTTAGACTTTTAAAAACAAAAATAACTTTGTTAATTAATTTTATCGGATGTGGCAAATAAGCTAAAATGAAAATACAAACAAATCATGGAAGCTGAAACAGTATTCACTAAAATGAACAAAGTTTACTGCCTACACAAAAGCACGTGAAAAATATTCCTATGCGCGCAAAGAATATATAATCATTCAAAAGACTTCGATAAAAGCATCCAATACCCAATATCTACGTTCACCCAAAAATCCATTACGTACTAAACTACCAAAATTTATCTCATACTCGGAATGCAAACTCATCCATTCCACCAAAAAGAATGAATTGATCATTCATGCTCCACGCAACATGCCGTTTGTATGTTGATCCGCTTTCATCCTAGCTTTCAGAATCGGACCAAAAGCGTCTCGTTTCGGCGAATTTTCCCGTCAAATATTTAGCGTCTGTTATGTATGGAAGTTTACGTGAAAAATCTTTTGCACCGTACGTTCGAAGTTGGTTTGGCATATTTGATGTATGATTGAACATTGATTCATTATTCACATTCCGCTTGGATGTATATTTTTTTTTTATGTGTTTCAAATCTTTTTCCTTACGGGTATCACCAACATCATCAGTTGCACCATCGGTACGTCCTACGAGTCAGCTACTGGGAGCTCCACTCGGTTCAGACGTGCAGCTCGAATGTACGGTGGAAGCTTCACCGATGCCCGTCTCCTACTGGCTGAAGGGAGGTCGCGTTTTGCCGAACAGCTTCGCCGGTGCATCGAACGGCAATTACGAGCAACCGGGACTAAGCCGACCGGAAATGCTGCTTGATGGGTAAGTGTGGTCAAACCTAACATCCGCACCCAACAAAGAGTGAAACCAGTGCATGACTACCTATCGTAAAATTTCCTGCAAAGAATTTTTTGTTACTTTTCCAAGACGTTGTTCCAGTTTAAAAAAAAGGATAGAACGGTTCAGTAATTGATTTCTTCCCGGCTGTTTCCGGGAAAACCCACAGGCCTTCGTTGTGGTTTGGTAACGACGGGGTTTCTCGTAGCAAAAAAATAAGTACAGCACATGTCTAGGTTAAAAGAAGCGTGCTGTCTTGCGGAATGCATAGCTGAAGGCGCTTTGCTGTGAGCTTTGCATTTGTGTTTCTGATTTGATAAAAATTATTGTAAGAATTGCAATCCAGTTAAAACTAGCAACTAGAGAGGCGAAAGATATTGCATGAAACAGGTAAATTTCTCACAAACTACTTGTTTGTTCGAGTAAACAAATGTACAGTGTCATCTGTGCAATCACGAAACGCAGTAACACTTATTAACGATGTCCGGTACTCCAGTTTGTACTAATTTATTCGCTTCAATTCGTTTCCTTCCGCAGGCCCAAGTACGGCATCACAGAAGATCGGCATGGCTTTCGCACCAACATGCGATTGGTGGTACGATCGTTTTCACCGGTTGATGTTGGAACGTACCACTGTGTCAGCACAAACTCGCTAGGCCGCGCCGACGGCACCATGAGACTATACGGTAAGTTTGTATGTAAGGTGTAATTTGCTGGGCATATCTTGCTTGCGGGATTTTGACTATTGCCTTCCTCCAAGATACACTACTTGTTACTATGTCTCATCTGCCAAAGAGGTAGTAGTTGAGACTTGTCTCAATCATTATCGATTTTTTTTTCATCTGTAAAGCCCTATTAATATGAATTACATGCCAATCGGCCCGATTTGTTCCTATTCTTTTCGACAAATAATTTCTCCCTTCAGTGGTGTGAAACGCGTTTGACGATGCAATGGTGTAAGCGTGATTGTGAATTAAACCGAAACTTATCCTTGTATGTTTGTCCCGTCTAAATGTAACGCTAAGCTCCCATTGTTAAAAATGAAGTTTCGTGATAAATTGCATGCTTTATTTGTGCAACATCGTTTCCTTTCCTTTCACGAGTCAACGAAACACTGCAACGAAAACCAGCACAACGTACGGAACACAGAATCAGACCGAAACGTTTCACGTCAGCCTGATCGGTTGGGATAAAATTGCAGCCACATTAAATGATCAAATTTTGCAATTTTCCACTCCGAAAAGTGTTCCGTGCTTGCACTTCGTGGAAGGGAAAGCTTCTGTTCGAGTTGATTGTTTTTCACTTTTTTCTCCGTTTTTTCCCCTATCGACCCCATTTTCCACTTGCTAGTAATTTCCTCCGCAAACCGCTAGGTTCGTGCAATGTCCCGTAGGTTTACGATTATCGCTGTTTAATGGCGAAACCTGTTGTCTCGTTACGAGCTTGCGGAGAAGTAAATTGATTGTTCACCTTCGCTTCCTCCGGCCAACGTCCACTGTTGCTCCGGGTTGTGCAACATGTATTGTGAACACGGAACCTCGGGCTGTTTTCATGCTGTGCAGCAAGCACAACTGCAAGCTGCAGGCAATTATGGTAGGATTTTGGGTTATTTTCCTCATTTTTGCAGCACTGCTGTTTGCTGCTGCTGGTGGGAAAAATCATTTTCTCGGTGGATTTGCCACAAAGAGAAGGAACAGAGAATTACAAATTAATATCGTACATGTTGAGAAAACAGGATGCCTACGACTTAGGTGTATTCTACTTAATGATGTGAGTTTATGTTACAGTTCTTCAAAACAATATTTGAAAAGACAAAAGAACCCAAAATAATATTAAAATATCCTTTCAAACCTGATGATTATTTTTGGCTAGCTAATTGAGTTTAAAATTCCGTTTTGCTCGTCAAGTATGCGCATTGCAGAGAATCTATAATGCACTTTAAATAATTAATGGTTTGCTTTGCGAATGATTTCATGTTTCACTGAAAGTACTCCCTGTTATGTCGTAAAGAACAGTAATAATTATGAGAAAAAATGCTTGGAAATTCCAAGACCAAGAAACATTGTAATTTCGATTCTGGGCAGATGATTTATTCACAGGAAGCACAATTCTTTGTATGGATTGTAACACTGTCACATCTTTCAATATTATTGCAGTCGAGCATAAACCATTTGCCTCATATCAGCAAGAAATGCTCATTACATTTCAATGATGTTGTGAGATATTATTAATCATTCTGGTTTCATTTCTCGGCATATAAACATCAATGTTCGTTTGCTGGCAATGGATACATTCAATTACAGTCACATTTTTGACAGTCCTTTCTTAGATTATGACAACAACTGTTAGACCTGCGCCGTTAGTCTTTCGCCAGTCAGCTCAGAAAAAATACAGGTTACATTATGGCTCATTTTTAGGTCTTCATGATAGACGAAGATTGCTGTAGGAAATGGCAGACTGGAAGTAAAATGAATCATTCTTCGGTTTGTCAAACAATTTTTAACAATTAATCTAAAATAAGTAAAGTAGTTTTTTCGTATGTTGATTCCAATTGGAGTAGAATTTTCTTTCATGATTGCAACATTTTGAAACTCATCAAAACATTTGTATTAATAAACTCTAAATAGCATCACCTCGTGCCATCATCACAAATCGTATTAATCATCTTGCGACAACAATCATTATTAACTTTTACCCACATAATTTGTGGTCAGATCCGCCAGACTTTTATAGCCATGACGTCAAGCAATGCCTTCCACGTAGTCAACCACATTTTACTTTACATCGACTTTTCCTCACGTGAAGGTTTTCTCTCACCACACCCAGTAAACTCCCTCGGTCCGCTCTCAATCGATTGCAACTGGTTAATTGGAAAGTGCTGAGATTGCACCGCAAGTCATCCACGCTGCCCATCCGTATCATGTCAATATGCATATTAATTAACTTTTCCACCGAACTGTCAACATTCGTGGCGTGTTTCAGTCACAAACTTTCACAGGGGCCAGCGAGCGATCCAGCTCATGAATTATGACAGTTTGAAGTTTAGTTAATTTTGTTGCTCGATTCTTCAGCACACCGTCCCATCATTCCCGTTCGCCCAAAGCTCCTGATGAACGACAGCAAATTATTACTCTGTAGAATGCATCGATGCAATCATAATTCCGGACTGAATGTTAAATCGGGCGAAAGACTAAAAAAGAACCAAATAGTCAGTCAGATTATTAGATTAATGCAGTGTCAGTTGACGGGGCGTACCCAAACTGCAGGCTCATCCGTACGCGTTGCATGAAAAATGTGCAAGCGAGAAGCGAACGGTCATCAGCATTATCATGAATAAATTAATTATGTGTTTACGCTCGCGACCGAAATGTGTCATTCTGTTTCCTCCGCAGCTCTTCGTCGAAGTGTACACCTACGGGTGGAGTCGTTTCAGTCAGGACAGTAATGAAGAGAAAGCTTTCACTTAGATGAATGTCGGTATGGATGAGCGAATGTGAACGTTGGATGAGGTATGGGAAAAAATGAAACGACGATGAAATTGCATCTTTCGTGCTGTTGCACGGTGTGCAGGGATGCTTTCTATTCATCATTATAATTTTTCCATTGACGTACCGTGCATCTAAGATGCAAAAGGCCACAGTGTGGTACATACAGGGCAGGCTTTGATTTATTTTTTTTTCAATTTTTACAAACTATCTCAAACACTTTTTACTCATGCTAACAATAAACCTCTGTAATTAGAGGAAACAATGTACAAAAAAGTTAATAAACGACATTACTTTAACATATTAATATGGTATACTGTGCATACTTCCGGATGTGCAGTAAACTGAAAAAAATGAGAGGACAACATAAAACGACAACGGAAAAGCAACAAAAAACGAAAGTAACAAGAACAAACGGAAAAAATGCGAATTGTATGCACAACCATCCTTCCCCACCGGTGACCATAAAGCATGAAAAATACGACAATCTCTACCAGGAGCTTAACTCCCCTCAGCATCTTACCTTCGGTCGTATTTTTCCATCTCAGTAAGATGGCACTGTCCACGGTGGAAAGTGCAAATAGCCTTCCTCTATATACGTACCTACCTATTGTTCCGCGAGTGCCAAGGAAGACGACTAAAAAAAGGAAAAGCCTTTATTTTTCTCGACTTACGTTCACTGCCAGTCGTCCCAAAGGTTGCGGGTGAAAAAAAAAACCTCCATGGGGAGTTGGTTTCCTGTTTGCAGTGCTAAAAATGTATCACAATATTCCCCTTCCGTGAACGTAATGCACGTTATACTTTTTACTGCTGCACATTTGTCTGCCTCCATTCCGTTGTGCGCCCGATTTTGATTGAGAGGTACGATATGAAACATTATACTCGTGGTGCAAGGTGAGAAAGTTTCAGCGACCTGTCTCATCCGATTCAGTGTCACTTTATCACCTACTTTTCTGCCTAATTCTGACAGTAACTTCGGAAACCTTCGGTAATATTCGAAACGCGCGTGGCGAAATACAATCGAGGCACGTGATTTGAATAGGAATTCAATAAAGCAGCAAGATTATGATGGATTGTTGAAGTGGGCGCGTACTTTGGGCGAATGTTATGGGAACGATACAAGGTACAAGATACCTTCAGGGTTATAATAGGAGGATCCTCAACAGAAGGAAAACAATGATAAAAGGATATGCTTGGTAGGGTTAGGGAGAAGAATTATAAAGGGAAACTTTCAGAGCATTAGAAAGTACGTGCTTGCACGTTTAGAGTACAGGGACAACAGGTGGTAGAGAGAGGAATTAACTGTACTGGCAAACAATTACTCTGGTTTTAACGCGTGAGGTTAACGACCAACAATTCCGGAAGGTTTATTTTTACGCGGTGAGTAACATAGAAAATTAGTCAAAGATGTTGTTATTTTAGTCTACCTACATGTAGACTAATGTCTATATGTTGTAATAAAATTGATTTGGGTTGCACTCAGAAAAAAGTTGAAAAGTTAAAACAAAAATTCATCCACTTTTTGGAAAAAGTAGTTTATTTATTCAACAGTAAAGCTTTATTTTTTACAAAATAAATAACAAAGTTGTTATGGCATGGAGAAGACTGGACGAGAGATACAAACAATCTTCAATAGAATATGTTTTTATAAAACATTTTGAACATTTGAAAATTGACTTCACTACACCACCATTCACCGATATTCCATCCATGGCAACAGTAATTTTGATTGCATTTTCGAGACGAGCAGAAGCATATTTCCTTGTACTTTACTTCTAGCCTCCATTCAAACTCACACCGCTGAGAAAATCAACCCCTTAACGAGAGCTACCACCACCATTCCGGACGGCTATAAATCGTGTAAAATAAACATAACACGCAGCAAACGATCTGCCATTGCAAGCGCGCATGCAAATGGCATCGCCCAGGTAGAGGAAATGTGTGCTACGTGATTCCCTGGCACGGATGGGAAATCATCCTGATTGCGAGCAAGCATCTGTATGCGAAGCCAGATACGCTTGTGAGGAATCGCTAAACAGAAGACTCTACCGGTGCGCGGTGATCTTCTTTGCCCGCAACACACCAATAGCACCTTTACACAAAAGCGGACTTTGGTTTTTTAAGCATTTCAGATATCGTACCCTGAAATGGTGTCCTCTTCCGTTGCAGTCAGTTCTTTAGATTTCTCTCTCGTTTCCTCTCTCTCTCTCTGTGCATCTCCCTCTCTCTCTCTCCGCGATACTTAACGATCGATATATAAGGTATGGGTAGGAGAGGGTGGAAGGATAGTCGATGGAAGAATATGGTCGTTTATTCTGCAACCGGAAAACTATAATCATGCGGCACTGTTTGCATTGATATTTGCTTTGGTTGATGCTGTTGGTACGGAAGATATTGCAATCAGTGGACGTAAACAATGTTTATGATCCATTACTGCAGGTTGTGGACAGGGTAAAATAAAATCTTGTTTATCGTTGCATGCATCGTGGATTGATGGTGGCACTCAGCTGCTCAGTGAACAGCTTTAGCGGTGCTTTGTGAGTGATTTTCGTTTGTTTGCTTGTTGCAGGGCATTAAGTTGGTTCCAGTGGTAATATTTATTACTTATAAAAATTTATGCGTATCTGGTTGGTTTTGCCCCGTTTTCAAAACCATTATTTTTCATTTCTCGTTCGAACGGCTTATCTCTTATTTCTAGTTCCAATTATGAAGAGCAGTTTTGCTCGCCACTACCGGCATAATTGAACATCACCTGCGTCGAAAAATGTTCAGACATGTATGTAATTAAAACGAAAACTATTTTCAATGTCTGCAAATCATCATATTAGAAAAAACTATATCAAATTAAAAACAAGGTCCCATTTTTCACAACAAATATTTTTTTACAATTTTCTGTGATCTTTATGATTAGTTTTGTTTATAAAATCCTTTGAAGTGTCTTTGAGCGCAACGAATTTAAATTCGTCTTTGTTCCAGTAGAAGCTCCATTTCATAATTCTGTCGCTTTCATATCTGCAGGTCTAAAATTTCCCAACGCAAAGCCAAGCTTCCATTTTAATTTTGTGCACCTTATCTGATTGAAAGATTATCTTAAGCCTGTCCAGTTCCCGGCCGCTGGTTGCTAATTGAATGACTCTATTGTCGAACAATACCCAACGGTCTAAAATGATAATTAAATAAAAGAGGTTAGTACTTACAGGAAAAACTAAGCCAAGGCGTGGGATATCTGCCATTGCCACTCCAGCCTTTGAATATCATGGCTAATGCAAATTATATTTTCGCTTACATCAAAACTCGCTTTGTGCTGCAATTTTATGGATCCCCAAAATTGACATTTCATTTAAAACCTTTTATTCGAACGCTGTGGGGGGAGATTAAAGTTTGCGGGCATTCTATTGAATCAAAATGTGAACAGTATTTTGAGCCATTTTCGAAGAACTGATGGTGTGGATTTGAAATTATTGTTCATAGTGGTTGGCCTTTGTTATGGAGTTCGATGCAAAGGTACATGCATTTAATCAAAACGAACTTTGTGCTACGACCCAACGTACTTTTATTGTGATAAAAGATCATAAATGCGCTCATGGTGAAATCTTCGGAAGCTCTATGTTGCGAGGTTTTTGAAAGGTTTCAATCGAAAATCGTAAAATGCATCCAATGAAAGACTTGAACTGCATTTTGCATTGTGAAGATTAATATTTTAAATGAAATGATGCTTCAATATTGTTTTAATAAATAAAAATTATGCTATATTATACCAAATATACAATATGTTATATGTATGAGCAATGATTTGTTTTCGTCTTTGCCAACATTTTGTATGGCGTTCATTTCAGAAAATCATTATGAACATGTATCTTCAAAATATGCACAAAGGCATATTAATTTTTAACAAAAGTACAAATCCTAATCCAAATTATCATAGCTATTACTAAGTCACAGTGCTTTTGAGACATTATTAAAGGCCCTCCTTTAAATGAGCAAACAAACAAAAGCAACTACAAAAGCTTTGAAATGATGAAAAGGCATCACAAACGAAGTGCAATAAAAAAAGATGAGTTGATGAGTTCCAACTTTGAACGACCTTTTTTTGTTTCTTTCTCTCGCGTATTACTCCCGTCATCATCCCTCTTCCATCCCCATTTCCAATGCTCAACACTGCGTGTCACCCATTATGCATCAGGCTTTCAACTGGAAAAGAGCATTAGCTCATCAAACTCCTCCACCAACGCTCCAACATGCTCACCAATTCCATTTGTCGCATTTTCGGCGCATTACGCCCTGATCCAAGGCGCGTACAACATCATTATCGAGCAGCCGAAAAGCGTACAGACGGCAAATGGACGAAAACCCCCTCCGAAATGGCTGCTCGTCAGCATCAACATAATCATCATCAGCCGACGACGCCCGTTTGCTGTCTGTCTACGGTTGGTCATCGGGCGGTCCCGGCAAATGGTTTGTTGTGAGATTCATTGTGTGTGCGTCGATGGCTCAATACGACACCGCACGGCACCGACAGCTACACGTTGCTCTTCTTTTATAACAGTCAAAGGCAAAGGTGGTGGGAGAAAATCTCCCCCAAAAGCGCAACACCAAAACCAGAAACGCACGAACCGAAAGCAAAAAGCGTAGACCAACAAGAAGGAGAGGACCAACAAAAAACGCAACCCGGCACAGAAAAATCCCATTTCCATCGCACCATCATCAAAGGGAAGGATTTCCGGTGGATTCGTTTTTGGGTTTCGGGCTGCGGGCACGACTATTTCCACGGATGGAATTTTCGGTGGAATTTGTTTTTATTGCTGTTGCTTTGCTTTCGGTGTTCGTTTTCGGTGTCTCCCGGTCCCGTTTCTCTTCCCACTGTTCTGCTGTCTGAAAAGTGTTACGACGGCTTTGTCTTGGTATGCTTTTAGTTCGCAACGAGCAACAAATTTCGCACACAAATTGATGCATTGTGTTTGTGTGTTAGGGAGAGAGAGGAAAACGAACAACAACAACACCAAAAAAACGCTCCATGAACGATGCGGACAGTTCACACGTTTTTCTTTTACACCTTGCTCCTCCGCTTTGCTTACTGAACCGCCACTGAAGTTGTTGCTGTACGTGTACCATTCGTTCGACCGGTTAGTATGGGTAAGGAGCCTTTTCAGCTGACAAAAGATACGACATCATTACATTCGGTCCATTCTTGGCCGGTGTTAATCGCGCTCTCGTGCAGTGTTATGTTTTTTTTTTTTGCTTCCCTTCTATTTTCTTAATCAACCATCACAATCCTCCGGCTGGCGATTGTCAAATTTTATTCGCTCCATTTTTTTTCTTTTTCTTTCCTTTCACATGCCACTGCAGAAATAAAAATTCATCCGGGCGGTGTGCAAACAACGGACGATCAATTAAATATAATTGGAGGTAAGTGGTTACGGCGTGACGGCTCTATTTTAACACACACACATTCTTACATAAAACACATTCAAAGTTTGTCGTTTTCGGTAGGTGGAAATTATTCCCTTCTTTTTGCATTTTCTAGAAGGTAGCAAAGGAAACGCTTCTCCCATTTGACAGTAGCTCGTTTCCACCAGCATGCGTAATGAAGCGATAGAACATAATGTTGATGGGACACAATAATGTGTTGTGCCAGGATGGTTGTAATCACCCGAACGCACATTGCTGGTCGTTTTGAGATTGTAATGTAACGAGCGTGAAGATGGAGTTGGTTTTTTGTTGGATTGTTTGTTGACGATGGTGGTGCTTTCAAGAATCTAAACAGAGCATAAAAGTCGCACTAGGATGTTTTGATGCTAGGATCAAAAACAAAAAAGAGGCGAAGATTACAAAGTAAATAATAGGACATACATATGAAACAAATGAACCACAGAACCACAAAGAAAGCACTCTGCACTTTGTGCACTAACTCGAGTTTAATTTGAAAACTACCATTTGACTTGCAAAAACTTTGAAAAGACTTGAGCACACTTTGTGTTCGTGTGAAATAACATAGAAAATATTTTAATCAACTGCAAACCATTTACCATATTCCAACCACTAATGGTGCGTTTAGTCCATCTGGATATGCATAAATAATGTTAAAACTAGACTTTATCATGTTTCTCTTGCCTTTTTTCTTATGATTCTCCTCCAAACGCTGTTACTGAATTGTTTAATTTTCAAAACATTCTTCGAAAAGACACTTGAGGTAGAATAAGAGCTTTAAAAAATTTAAATTTAGAAATTTAAAAATAAAACAGTTACTCCACTCCTTTTTTACATTTCCTGCAAACCACCATGGTTTATAAAACTGCACAAAATATAACACTGTTTACCAATCCCATATAGGAACAAACTTTCAACGTTACCTTTAATGTTAATTCCTTCTAAATAGGTCTAGCCGAGGCAGCTCGTGGCCGTGGCAATTCTGCCACCAGCTCGCTACACCCCAACCGAACGCATCATATGCTCCCGGTGGCACTGCTGCTGATTGTATCGCTTACGCTCGGCACGATACGAACGGTCATTTCCGCCAGCAGCGATAGCACCAGTCACCACCGGAACGGTAACAGATGACACCATTTCGACATATCCGGTGCGTGATATCGTGCCGGTAGAAGCTGTTGGTCGCCATCCGAAGGCAGCGAATGTGATAGTGCACAGCAGCGTGGGAAAATGTCGGTCACAGCGATAGCAACGCCCACACCTGTCCGAAGGACAATGGTGGCCGGCGATGTGGCAACGATTAGGTTTTATTGAACTTTACTCAAAAGCAACTATAATATCTGCTGCGGGGAACGAGTATATGTTTGAGAAGGTAGACTCTAAAGGGCAGTAAAGGTGAGATGGTTCCGTTTTCTTACAGCGCATCTTAAATGGTGATTGCAAGGAGCATTTGTAAAGCTTGTTGTAGTGATAGAATTCAACTAAAAGTCGTTAGAGTAGGATACGCAAAATTAACAACATCCCACACTATGTAAAAATTAAATCAAATCATCCTTGTTTTCTTTGTAAATGTATATCATGAACTTTACATGCTGGCTTTTTTTTTTCTATTAAACATTCGAAGGAAAAACCCTATCTATCGCAAAACAAACTTTTCCAAAATCAGTTACCATACTACTGAATAACTTTCAAGACCGGACGGCAGCAACAGTTGCACAAATAATCTTCACCCTCTTACGAGCAGTCTCCATACTTGTCTAGCCATTTCTTAAACTTCCCAGACGTTCGCTTTCTTGTGCATGTTTCATGAAGTACCGGGCGTCTCCATCGACTGGGCGCCTCCATTCAACAAACAAGTTGAAAGCTTGTCCACTGACGACTAGCACGACCAACCAATGGGTGAGCAACTTTTTGAATGTTGTTAAACTGTGAATCAAATCTAATTGCCGTAAGCATCGGTAAAGCTGCCGTTAAGTTGTGTAACTTACTTACTTCGAACGACCTGTGTAAACTGCACATGGTGTGAATATTCTATGCAAGAATCGGTTTCAAAACTTTGTCCCTACTTTCCAACCCATATTTTACTTGATACATCGCATACAAACAAAAACTATTGTCAAACGCAAAATGAGGGATACCAATCGATCGAGTTCTATAAACGGGGTTTCCATTTTTTGTATCTATACGACATTTCTTTAGTGGCTTATGACATACATTTGCATATCACAATCGGTTATACTGGTTGCATATTGCAGCAGAGAATGATAATATCGTTTTAAATCACTGACATGATATAAGGATAATGTTCGTCACTTTTTTATTTTACTCTACGCTGCTGTCAGTTAACCTTCCATTGACTATGCTCGCTCCCATAAGCAGAAAAATAAGTTTAAAACATAATTAAGAATAAAGTAAGGTTCAACCAAATGACAGGCAAACAAAAACTTCCAATACAATAAAGGTAAATGGTCGATGAATCCGTCGAGGCGAGGATATAATGCTTTAGAGTCTGATGGAAAATGTTGTAAATATCTAGAGATAATTAATTCCACCGTGTTCCACAAAACACCACAGAATACACAAAAACACACACATTAATAAAGATTGATCCATAGGTACATGTGTATTCATGTGTGTGTATGTGTGTGTGAAATTTCAATGCGAACACGATGCTCTATGTTCCGTTTCTTTTTTTCACTGATCCCCATTTATCCCTCTGTCGTGCATTCGGTTTAATAAAAGTTCGCCTTTTGACTCACTTGCAAACCCAATGCACTGGTAGATCATGTGCGGAACAGATGACCGCAAAAGGAATAACGCGATTTATCTGTGCACACAATGTGCTCTCGTTCCAGAGACGAAGGATACAATGGGATAATAAGAAGTGGTCGAACAAAATTGAAATAAAAACATTGCAAAACGATTATAAAAACCAGAGGCTGCCAATATCAATGAGGTAAATTTTAAATTCCCATACGAACGAAAGTTAAAGGAAAGCATTACGCCACAACAACAACAACAATAACCACCATAGAAGCAGCAATAAAGTACACGGTGCTACAACTGGTCGAACAAATGCAACAACCGAAAACATAGCTCAGAAACAAAACGACGCAACTCGAACCATCTCTGGAGAGATTGGTTTGCAAGCACATAATTTATGACTGAATTCCATTCGAAGGGTGAGTAATTAATTATGAAAATTAATGATATCACCCGTACGCTGCGCACCACCCACCCCAGTTTGGCTCATGATTTCCCGCTTACTTGTTTGCTTCGATGGTAAACGGGTGAAAAAAACGGTTCGCTTCCCATCTTCAAAGCATAATTTTGGTGGTACCGTTTTTTCTGTCCCCTTTAGTTCGCGCCCTTTTTTGATGCTTTTTTGTACTATCGATCATGTTGTGTGCATCATGTTGTTGGTTATTTTTTTATGAACGCACATCTGATCAATGAGTAGAGTTGAGGTTTTTGTCCCTCTTTTGTATCCTACATTTAAATCTTCGCTGTCCATGCAAACAAAGTGGGAATGGTAGCTTTTTCCCCGTATCGTGAAGTCAGGTGAATGAACTGATTGGCATGCGCTGGCAGGGAAATAATTTTCCACAGGCGAATTAAACATGTTTTCCATAACCATTTTGCACTTTCATTTTTACCGTATGAAAACTTTATGAGCAGGATTTTTTAATCATTTGCAAATGGCGTTTGATGAGCTGCAAATCGAAGCTCATTATCGATGTTGGCCAACGAACCTGGAAATGGTGCTGGTGTGTACGAATGTATTGAACGAGTTCGATGTCAGTCTGCTCATTTGATTAATAATGTGCATTTGCTTTACGTAGTAGTAAATTGTTTTTGTTTTTGTGGGATGTCTCGACTTTATTAAAAATTTTGCCTTTGTTTTGTACAAAAATGCAACATCGTGTTCCAACCACACTTTGTATCATAAAGACAGTCTATCAATAAACTCTAACCCTCTCCCTGACATAGCTTGTTTTCTAGCTTTAATGTAAACTAACATCTATTGTATAGGAATGGAGAGATAAATGGAAAGGATCGCTTGTTTTGTTGGCCACCAAGCATGTTGATGAAGAGAATGATTTACAGACAAACCGACAGACAACTGACAGCCAGATTTGTGTGCAAAACTATATTAGCTAATGAAAGGTGTGCAAACTAATTTAAAACCGATGCTATAACAATAAGCAAACTTAACATAAACGCAAAGTGAGTGAGGACATGATTTGAATAAACATAAAGCAAATGCAAATTAGAAAAAGAAGAAAAAGAAGGTGGTGTTGAAAAAAGAAGAGAAAAAGATACATAAATAAATACAAAAACAAGCAAACAGAACCTTTTAGTAAAACGCTTCGATGTGATCGAAAAAAAAAATGGAGGCAAAATAGTGGTTAAAAAACACAAGGTAATAAAAACAAATCACTACATAATCATAAGCCGAAATGAAAACCAAAACGTATCAAAGCTGTCGTACATTCATCTCGATATTCGATATAGAAGTTCTAAGCGCTACCTTGTATATAATTGCGTTAAATATGTTACAAATCCCCATCCATTCCCCTATCCTCTACCCCCAACAATCGGCAACAACATACGCCCGAGTGAGTAATAAACTAAAAACAGCAAACATTGAGCAACACAGTCAAAGTGTTTTTGAGTATGTGTTTGTCTGTGAATTACAGAACTGTTTCAATAAATATGAAGAACTGCAGAAATGTAAAACAACAACCCAAGGCTTCAAAAAAAAAAAACAAGACGAAAAAAACCCAAATGAATCTCATTTTCGCATGGAAATTAGTTTTTCGCCTTTCGGTCGAACATTGATTTCATACTTGCTTCAAGCTGGTCGTTCGAAGGATGGAACGTTGGTCTGCATATGGTGTTCACGGACGGCTACCGAAAGATGACATTCCTTACTTTCACCCTTTGCCAATGACTACTGGCAGTGCAAAACGGACCGGATTGCGACAGGAGCAACAAACAGGTAACAGGTAGCTGTTAGGGAACTATGCTTTCCAAGGTGGAAAGGAAACAAGTATCCCTGCCCGGGTTTTTTGTTGTTTAGCCATTGTGAAATCCGGCCCCTAGAAATCTGTCAGTCACAGCCGGAAATTCACGCGAGTTCTCTTGCGACACCAAGTTCTTCTGTCTGCCCAGCAGCCTGTTCGACCAAGGCCGATTGGATGGGACGGTGATTCCCTTTGTTTGAGGATCAGATTGTCGAAGCAAAACGGAAAGCTTAGCTCACCGTTCCAAACACGTTCCAGGCTTGGTACAGGTGCTGGTGCCGATGATCCTAAGGCAAACGCGACCTCATGATGACCTCAGACGGCTGCTTTTGCTGTTGGAATAGCAGTCCTATTCGTCCAGGTCGTCAGTTCGTCTGTCAGGCTCAGCTTTGATCCTCGTGTGTGTGTGTGTGTGTGTGTGTGTATGTCACCGGAGATACTATTTCAATCTCATCATTCCGCTCCGATGCTCTCAAACACACCGAAAAGGACATTCTGGTGGGAATCGTCGCTATGGAGTTAGGTTTTTTCGTCTTTATTCTGTTTTTTCCATCTGTTCTGCTCCAGAATGACAATAAT
>KB680235.1:0-17107 GCA_000349165.1 Anopheles christyi | reverse complement strand
AACACATGCATATTCATACACACACCGTTAGTCGATTGTGAGAATAGTATGCTAAGTATGCTAAAGGCTTACAGCGATCCGCTTTTAACATCCTTAAAACATATTCAATGTTTATGTAAGGGTTATCCTCCTTTTCCTGCATTCTTTATTGTCGTTGAAAAAATAGGTTAAAAGCGATCGTAAAGAAAACTAAAAAAAAAAAAAAAACACCATTAAAACCACAACCAGTATACACATCCGAGTTCCAAAACGCTTTGCGCTTATTTAAAAACACGATGCACAATTTTCAGTGCCCGTGCTAGGTAAAGCTCATCCTCCCTTCCTTTCTTTGCACATACGCATATTTCTTTTTTTGTGATACACAAACACACGTACAGACTACCAATAACGCAAATGGGTATTAATCAAACTAAAGAAAACAAAGTAAAAGGAAAAAAAAATCGAAACTTTAACATACAAGTAGAACGTGATATACCACACATCCCCTTCCCCGACATAAGAAAACTGATGTAAATTAAAACATGTATGTACGTAACTGTTTGTGTTTTGACGCAACGTTTTCGATTTCGAGTTGCGCTGGCGTGTGCGATATAAGCTTGTGTGGCTCCGGGCAGCATATATACAACAACAAAATGAACTGCATTCACAAGCCAGTTATGTGAGAACATGTACTAGATATTTAAAGCAAAGCGAGAAAAGGATGTAAAACAACACTTGCAAACAATGCGAAAGGGGTGAGAAAATCGGGGATGACGGTGGAAATGCAATTTGTGCAATGTGCAATAAACAACGGGGCACAATTACAAACAACATCAACAACAAAAAAGATACACACACAATACATTTAACTAGTAAGAGCATAATCACACTCAATACCACTTATTTGTCTATAGCTAGTCAAAATTTTTAAGTATAATATTTATGTTTTTTAATTATTATTATTATTATTATTATTATATCTAGATAAAGATGAAGCAAAACACAACAGAAAGCAAACCTACGTGGAATTTAAGGCGCATTTATCTTTGTCGATAGCAAACAAGCAAAAAAAAAAAACGATACTTGTGCACACGAAAAAGTCCGCGCGCGCGCTCAGCCTGTTGTAAAATCTATATGATTAGTGAAATAAAAACACTCAGAAAATGAACGAAAGTGAGTTTCGGTTTTTTTTTTTTCTCAGCAACATTCCATATTTAACATGCTAAAATAATAACAAAGTGTGTTCGTCTTAGTACCCCAACCGGCGATTTTTTAGAACCGAGGGCTTCGTACAGAATTGTTGAACGTTTGGGTTGAGAAGACAAGCTCCAGTTCTGCCATGAACACATGTCATATCGTAAGTAACTAAATCCGTCCTGTCCTGTGTATTTCAGTATTTGATTCTGTGTCGTTGGAGTGTTCTCAAGATTAGCAGTTTGCGGACAAGAAATTCATATAAAACGCTCTCCTCTGTATTTGCAATACATTATATATTCTTTATGATTACAAAATTGGGCAGTTTACAATGTTTCAGATTTTATCCTTCTTTGTTTTTAAAGTCTTGTTCAGTGCTGTGTTTTCAGTTCTCTAGGGCAAGAGATGTAGGTGATCATTCCGGAACCTTGCGAACAAATGATATATTTTTTTATGTATGAAACTTACTATAATACCAAGAATTTTAGAAGCAAAAAAAAAGGCCTTGCTTTATGAACAACAGGCTTTACAGAAAATGAAAAATAATTTTCAGACGTTTCCGGCAGCCTTTATAATGCAAAAAATAAACGCACTATTTGAAAGAACATCAACACATTAAGAGAAACAAATTTCCTCACACGGTACATCCCCGGGGGCAAACTTTATTATGGCGCTTGCCACTCCACATTTCTTACCGCTAAACCTCACTCACGCGGCTCACTTTCTTTTGGACGTTAATTTCTTGTTCGACAATTTCACAGGAAACACACAGATGTTCCCCACTTCCCTACTCCCTACATACTATCCTCCGCTAGCAGTTTCATGTGGGGGCCCTAACATTCTTACGCTCTTAAAAAATAATAATAATAGTGTAGTAGTAGTAGTTGTAGTAGTAATAATAATAATAGTTTGCACTTTTTTTTTACCATTGAATCCATGTGTTATCGGTGGATTAAAGCTCGGGAGAGAACAGAAAAGAGGATCTTTCTATAGGCACTAAATATAACACACAATCAGGGGCAAAACAAAATCATAATAAAATCATACATGTACAAATCGTTCCGCTCCAAAAGGGGTGCACCTGGAAATTAACCGAGCTAATAATGAAGACGCAAATTTAAGCTAAATTGTAGTTGTTAGTTGCCTTGATTTTGCCGAATCGTTTGATGTTTTGTTATTTTTATAAATCCCAAAACAAAACGTATTTACGTTTGATTAAATAAGAGCGTAATTGTGTGACGTGTAACAGAAAAGCCTTCTATATGCAGATACTCAAAAAAGGCAAAAAAGGACAGGTTAGTAGCTGTGACAGATTTTCATCGAAAGTTAAATGTTATACATTAGTGTGTTATACTTTTATTCGTATAAACAAAAAATGTTGCACAGTTTCACTTAAATATGCTTTTGCTGCAATTGTACCAACTTATCGATGTTTCGGTGTGTGTGTGTGTGTGTGTGGTGTGTGTGTCTGTGTGTGTTTATAGTGTTGCATTTTAAAAGTAGACATTAACATAATCTGATATGCTATCATGAGGCGCACACGTGTGGTCATCATTTTCCTCCCACCACGTGTTTCACATATGCACCAATACACATATCGCTTATAGTTAAAAAAACAAATGTCCTATCCCTATACTCATAGAAATCTTCGCTCTCATTTCTTTAGAGTGTGTCTGCGTATTTCAAAACATTCCCTTCTAGGCGCCTACAGTTCAGTTGAAAAACAAAAAAAGCTAAAGAGTTGATAGTTGTAATACAACGCGTTTATGTGTTTCGCGTTTTCTTTTGGCGCGTTTTCAATTACGTTCATTCTTATACCAAGCCAAACCTCCTCCGTTTTTAAAGGCTTTCGGTTGCTAGTTTTGCTGGTAGCTCGTTTGTGGTGTTGGTAGCGACAAAGAACTGCCGGGTGGGAAACCGAGCGTACTGGGTCAGCCGTTCCAGCACGCAGGAAGACGATAACCGTGCCTCAGCATCATGATCCCAGCAGTCTTCCATCGTTTCGCAGATTGCAATCAGTCCCTGCAATTGAAGTGAGCAAAAAAATAATTTATAATATAACATAACATTACAAGCACGGAGCGCCATAGTGTTGGTTGACTTCGCCTACCGGATGATGACGCCATGGGTCGAAGATGCGTGGACGTAACTTTTTCATCACTACATTATCCTGCATCTCATCGAGCGTTGGATGCGGGCCTAGTTCTGCCTCGAACGGTAGCCGGTACTCATCGACCGGACCGCCGTGCACGGTACAACGAGACACCAACTCCCATAGCACCAGCCCGCACGCATACACATCGATGCGCAGGAACGCGTCCCGGGTGAAGTTGATTGCACCTTCGAGCACCTCCGGTGCCATGTAACGACGCGTACCGACCTGCCCGTGCGTATCACCGCAAGACTTTCCTATTTAATGAGGGGGAGAAGTTAGAGCGTTGAAAGTTGAATTCCAGTTTAGCTTCGGTTTTCCGTTTAAAGCTTACCTGGTGTAAAGACCAGTGCCAAACCAAAGTCGGCAATGCAGGCGGTCAGGTCCGCCTTCAGCAGGACGTTTTTGCTTTTAAAGTCCCGGTGGGCAATCGATGGTTTCAGCCCATCGGTTCGGCTGCCCTGAATCTCCTCGTGCAGATGGGTTAACCCGCGCGCCATCGTCGTCGCAATCTTGCACAGGTCGGTCCAGCTGACCGTGTGTGCCTTGAGGAAGTCACAAAGCGAGCCGTTCTCACAGTAGGCCGTGATCAGCCAAAAGTCGGTACTGGCAATATCGCTCCGCTTCTCGCACCCGATAAACTCCAGTATGTTGGGATGGTTCATCCGAGGAAGCTGTCAGTGCATGAATGAAGGAAATAAGGGAAAATCGTGATCAATTTTTTACACTTTCAAATGCTGCATTTAGTTTTATGCGTACCTTGAAAATGTCCTGCTCCGTTATCCACGATTGTCGCTCCTGCATGGGGAAAATCTTTACCGCCACCTCCTGATTACCGAGTTGCGCTCGCCATACCACACCGAACCGTCCGCGCGCTTTGATGTCCTTCAGATCGATCGGACGATGCGATATGTTGGTGGAGGAGTTAGAAATATCGGGCTCAACCTGAAACAGACAAATTAAAATTGCGCTTAGCTGTGTGCATCACACTATCGTTGCATTGGGCAGACGTACCGTTGGAATCTCGTTGAACGCCTGCTTTTTGTGTGTAAAGTACACTATCGCCAGTGCAATAAACGCGACACAAAACGAGCCGAGCGCGATGACCACGATCACCAAGAACCCAGAATCCTTCGGGACCGATTGGACCATCTCCGGTGCTTTGGTCGCCTCCGGGATCCATTTGTGCTCCCGGTTGCACATGCTGCCCCGGCAGCAACAGTAATTGAGGTTTTTCTTCGCGAACGTTGTCGTATCGATGCATTCGGTGTTGTTGCATTCGGTCGGGTTTGTGAAGCACCCTTTCAGTGTTACGTTTACCTCATCTAAAAAATGCAGACGAAACCATGTAGGCGTTAAAGGCCATTTGAAAACCTACAAACAGAATGCGTTCTAGAACGCGTTTCATGCATTATTCCCAATTGATTGTCCTGTCCCTTTCTTGAGGTGTTGAACTGCTACAGCTGCTACTCTTTTTAAACAATGCATAGCTAGTTTCGTTGGTTTTTTTTGTATCCAAAACTTACTGGTAATATTGTTCGTCGTCCACACGACAAAGCAGCCCACCGGCCGATCGGGCTCGCTGTCTTCGCACACGTCAATTCCCTCCTTGCACTCGCCATCCTTACACTGGTACGAGACGCATTTTAAGCTGCTCTCAGCCAATCGGGCCCGACTGAGCGATCCTTTTATAACGATCAGCACTGGAAAAGAAGGTGAAAATAACTGCACGTATTAGACACAGGGTTTCTATTGCAAACATGTGTATAATCAAGGACTATACTTACAGGAAAAGTAAAACAAAAAATGCATTAAACGTCGCATTTTTGCTTCGCAGCCGCAGTACGCAACTCAGCGGACTTTACACTAAAACACTAATTTCTCTTCGCCCTTTTTTTCTAATTACACCTGCTCCGTGCGCCTTTGTCTGTGTGCTGGCTTCTGTTTATATAGATGCGTTTTGCGTTACTGGTAAGCGCTAATACTGTGTGTATTAGATTACTACTTCATCTTCCGTCAGGGGCACTCTAGCAATGCTGCAACTGTTTTTACGACGCCCCTCTGCCAGAGTACAACCTTTCTTCCGGAAGCCTTCGGTGGGGCGATTTTGCTTCTATTGCTCTTCTACTCCTGTCGCTAGCAGCAGCATTACGCTGAGATGATGCTTCCCCCTTATGGCTAGGGCAAGAACTTCCGTCGAGAGCGTCGAGACATCCGCCAGGGGAGTCGTGTTACAAGCTACATGCAGCTGCCCACTAGCTTCCGCCCACCGCCAGACACCAATGGCATCGCTTCGTGTGCCACCCACAGCCAGCCAGCCAGATGTACCTTTTTCTTTGATGCGCATAAAACGAGGTTAAATTGCTGGATCACAGGCCGCAAACCCTCTGCGGTACACACACAAACACACACACTGAACAATTGGAGTGAGCTTGGGGTAAACAAACGGGACTGCAACTGAATCGACATCCAAAGGGGACGACGACAGATTTTGTAACGCGGCGTAGAGAGAAGGAAAAAAACAACCCTACAAAGATCACTTCTGTTGCACTCTGTGTGTGTCCGCGGAAGTATGTGCTGCAGTGCCTCTGCCTCTCGCTCTCTTTCGCTTGTTCTCTCTTTTTCTCTTCCTACGTTGAGAAGCTTCCTTATTGCTAGACACGACCTACACAGTGAAAGCCATTTATTATTTTTCACATATGCTGCTGCTGTTCCTGCCGAGACGGCTGTAGCTCCACTCTAGTTACTCCATCAGGCCGACTGACAGCTCATTATGGCAAATCAGTTTGCATTTGTTTTTATTTGCCATCGAGATTCAACACATGATGTATTTCGTGAAAGTAATTACTAGCTTAAACATTCTTTAATATCAGTGAATGAGTACAGATTAACAAGGGCATGAATATCTAATTACACTTAAAATCTTATCACAAATGTCAATTCAAACAAATCGCATAATTATAAAGTGCTGTAAACTTGTTGTCGGATGTAATTTTAAAGTGAACAACCTTTATTCAGACTGATGTTTAATATTGCATATTAACATGAATGTTTCATTATTAACTTTATCGATTTTATTTTAAATTGTGGGTGCTTTATAAAACGTACACTGCATGTTGAAGTTACAGCGCTGTTCGCTTTTATGGCAACATAACCTTTGCTCATGACAGTTGTCATTCGCAATGTTCAGCAAACGATGTAAACAAACCGATCTGCCGGCATTCCCGTGTCGTTTTCTGTGTTTATTGTATCGGTACAAATTTGAGGGATTTCCTCTCGCTTTCCAAGGCAATGAACTTTCTTTCCAAACGTCCGACATTAAACGACATTAAAACGAGATGTATTCTGGAGATTCTTACCTCAAAGCGACTGCTAGTGGATCATCTCGAGGTGGCTGAGGTGTGCTTTCGACTTGCCCCGAAGGACGAACGCACCGCCATACCGCCATACAAAGTGGTTTGTGCGGGGTGTATTGCCACCGTAGTGGTGTCCACGCGGTATTTATTGAAATTATTGAATGTAAAGTTTGTAACACACAAAGTTTATTTGTTTATAGATTCTTGACTTCTCTTACCGGCCGCTGGCAGATTGTGGCAGCCTCCGGTGGTAGCACCGCTCTACTGCTCGGTGCATGGTTATATGAGAAGCTTTTTTTCTATAGAGACCTCTGCACGATTACCAACCTGCTACAGTCAATTGTACAGTATGACACGGCTGCCAAGAGGATGCTAATATTTATAAATGAGGTCATCTACGGCAACGAAAGGATAAGCTCGGTACGACGTAGGTAAGCATTCGCACGCTGCATCCTATTCTATCCCTGTCAAAGACGGTAAATGGTGTAACCTGATTGTACCACAAATAAGGACAAAGCGATTAGGAATATTTCTTAACAATTTTGTAAATTTATTGTTTAAAAATAACTGAAACGATCTAGGCAATGGGCATTCACAATCAGTTTCATCCTCCGTGTTGCTTGTAATTTGTATTTCAAAAGATTTTTTTTTGTAGTACAAATGAAAATGAGTTGCTGATAGTGTGCGTAGACAGCCTCACCAAAGCGATCTTCGATCTATACGACTACGTTAAAGTGCTGGAAGAGCGAACCAAGCTACGGGAAGAGTATAGTGAAGCGTACGATCCACTAGAGTCATTTGCAGACTGTGAAATATTTAAGGAAACGGCCACAAATCATAGCAATGCAAAGGTGTGAGGGTGCAGTGGTTGAACAACAAACGAGTATGCTAATAAGTCGCAGTTTCCATTTTCTTTTTAGCAATTGTATAATATATTCCTCTACATGCAATCACACTGCCTGCTGCGACTTGCGCTAGCAATTGCGAGCGATACAGCGGTTGCGGATATAAGACCGGAAAGCAATAATCTAACCTCCTGTCTTAATCGTCGAGCAGTCAACCTTTCGAAACAGTTGAAGATAAACAGCGTATCACAGGCTGACTGCTACAAGCAGCTGGGCAAAGTAAAGGATCCAACCGCGAAGGAGCTTGCGGTAATGAAGCACCAATCGCTTGAGCTGACGGTGAAGCTAGCGGCGAACGTCAACCATATGTTAGCGTTTGACAAAACTATGCAATCCATCACTACCACCTATTCGGGCTGCGACCGCCAGCAGCTCGAGGACGCCGCTACCCAGCTGGCTACGATGCAATCTTACCTTCTCACCCGTACGGACGAATGCGAACGGTTGCTAATAACTGTCAAGAAACTGCTTAACAATGCACCCGAAGAGGAGGCGACCGTTGTACCGGGAGAAGAGGAGCTGGATGCACTACCAACCGACACACTGGGGGAACCGCTTGCCGAGCCGCAAAATGCAGCGCTCGAGTGGCAGGATGAATTTTTTGTCAACATCGGTGCGGAGGGGGAAGAAGAACCAAGTGACTCTGTCTTCGCGCTGGAGCAGCTGCAGGCGGAAAATGAGCTGGTAGCGAAACGATTGATGCGGAAGCAGTTTCAGCCAATATTGCGGCAGCTGCGCGAACGGCTCGTACCGGTTGAGCAGTCGTTTAAAGAGCGCGAACGGGCAGCAATGAAACGGAAAGGCATTTTATTGCCGGAGCTTGAAGAGGAGGAAAAGGAAGTGCTGCCCAAAATGGAGGAGAGGATAAGGAAAGCTTTAGCGATGGATGAAACAGATGATGAATCGGATAGTGACGGATCGGCGGGTTCGTTTAAGCTCAAGCGCAGCCAGACCAGGTTCGACGAAGATCGTGATTTTCTTGCAAGCAAAGCACAGTTCAGTCTGCTAGCGGCTACCCTTCCGAGGGGTGTCCAAATGGAGGAGAGTATTTTGGAGTAACGTCTGTAGAAGAGTTAATGCTTTGATAATTTATTGTTACTCATATTGCTTCTAATAAAACAATTCTTTTTTGAATATGACATGTTAGGTACTAGTTTCGAAAAAACATCCCTAAATGATCCTGCCTGACAAGATCGACGGTACGCTTTTGCATGGCTCGACAATCTCGATTCCAATTTAAATCTTTTTATCGGACATAATCTAGCGTCGGGTTTTATGTTATATTACGGCTAAATCAGCCAAAAAGAGTATTTGGCTTGGTGTTTGTGTCATAGTAGAAGAAGAAGAATTTTCGTATAAACAAAACACAATCATCCTGATAATAGTTTGAAAGTCATGTGTGTACATAACTCGTCTCGGCAATGTTTTTCTCTTAGGAAGGTTTATCTCGCAAATATTGCTGAATGCTGTGCGATAACACTTATACATACATACATAAACACCCTTCCCAGCACACTCCGCCCCCTGCGTAGATGAACTTTGATCAATGAGTTTGTATTTCTTAACCAAGTCCGCATAAGGGTCAGTCTGTGTTTTGACTTTCGGCCGTGTTGAACGGTAGTCGAAGAAATGTCGAAAAATCTTAAATACTACTACGACCTTATGTCGCAACCTTCTCGGGCGCTTTGGATTTTCCTAGAGAAAACCAAATTACCCTACGAAAAGTGTTTGGTCAATCTGGGCAAAGGTATTTACAGCAGGCAAAACTCCAGAGTGATACAGTGTCCCTAAAATTTCATGATTGTCTCAGGGGAGCATCTAACCGAGGAGTTTAAGGCAATCAACCGCTTCCAGAAGGTACCATGCATTACGGATAGCCAGATCAAGCTGGCAGAAAGTGTGGCCATCTTTCGGTACCTTTGCCGGGAGTACAAGGTGCCGGACCACTGGTATCCGGCCGACTCCCAACGCCAAGCCCTGGTGGACGAGTACCTCGAGTGGCAGCATCACAACACGCGCGCGTCCTGCGCAATCTACTTCCAGTACGTGTGGTTGAGGCCGCGCATGTTCGGCACCAAGATCGATCCTAAACAGGCGGATAAGTACCGGAAAAAGATGGAGGGCACGCTGGACTTTATCGAGAACGAGTACCTTGGTGGCGGGGCACGGTTCATCGTAGGAGATGAGATTACCGTCGCCGATCTGGTAGCGGCCTGCGAAATCGAACAGCCGAGTATGTTTGTTATGGTTTTTGAGTTGCTGAGCACATTCATTATCATTTCTCATTCAAATGTGCTTTTTAATTACAGGAATGGCTGGTTATGATCCGTGCGAGGGTCGTCCAAATCTTACCAAATGGATGGCTCGAGTCCGCGAGTCGACCAATCCGTTCTACGACCAGGCGCACAAGTTTGTAAACAAAATTGCCCAGGATGCGGCAGGCAAGCCGAAACTTTAAGGAGACGCACAAACGGAAAGGAAAACGATACGCGTGCGGGCGCATTTAAAAGACATTTACATTAAAAAGGCTGCTAACAAACATAATCTTTTATGGGAGTTCCGTTACAAAATTTCACAAACACGAGTTTAGTTTGATGGAAATAATTAATCTATTATGTTCTTTAGGAAAACATTGAGACACAATTTACAGCAATTAAAAAAATTGTACCGTCGCATAAATTTGATTATGGGCTTAATTCGGATGTCCATCAACATTCTTAAAAGTTGTACTTTCTTGATAGAGCAATTCTCAATATTTTCCAATAAGACAATTTTCGTGTATTTTAAGACGTATTTTACTTTTGGAATGCCGTTCGAACATACATGAAGAAACTCCAGACCATAGTATTTTTGGGTTATCAAAGAACTTCCCAAACCGACCAAACTGCACAATTTCTTGCAAGTTTAGCTATTGATCTATTTGCTTAATAACGTGCCAGACCAATCTTAAAAACCTTCAAACGTGTTTTCTTCAAATTGCAGATACGGCCATAATCCTTCAGATATATCTTTTGTGGGTTTTTCGATTCAAGTTTTGTCTTTAAAACGCATCTATGTAACAGTGTTCACTTTATGAAATAGCTAACAATGCCCATTTGTTCTTTATTTTTCCTTAGTCGAAAGTAATACTACAACATTGTTAATGGGTTTTACACCAAAAAGGACCATCAATCATAAATTTGGATTTAGAATTTACAACACACCAACGACTGTTTTTCGTTTATTTACACACCTTGCTCGGGTCACGGATCATTTCGACAGATGATCGATATCCGTCTCGTTTTTTTAATCAGTGCATCACGAAACAGTGATTCCTTACCGGGCAATATTTCGTGTGTAAATTTGTATCGCGCGGTGTGTCTGCAAAAATCGAAAACCGAAACAGATCTAGTTAGTGAGACCATTCGCCAGTGCTACGGGCCACACTCACCTCATCACATAAAGCGAACGGCGGGGTAGCAATATGTCGGCCCAATATTTGTTGTGTCGTTCCTCGGAAAATATTTGCCTATACTCGGCGTTCGTTTGCTCCTCGTCGTTTGTCCGCACCAGCCGCATGACCGAGTCGGAAAGCAAGCTGATGCCAGCAATTGTGTTGCCACAGTACTGAGAGTGTAAAAAAGAATGGAATTAGCGGGAAACATGGAAAACAGGAAATGTTTCATGGCAAAACTCTCTCTTACCCGCACACTATCGACGTGTGGCTTTATTACGCCCTCCTCTGCCAAATCCAAAACGTGCACGTACGGCATAGCGATCCCATCAAAAGCAGCGGCCAATACTCGATCCAGGATGGCTCGGTTGGCGGGGTACCAGTGTTTGCGTTCCGTCTCCCGGTAACCGTGGATCGCATCGTCCCAGTGATCGAACTCGTAGCGCAAACGCTTCAGATACGGTTCAATCTCCTCCATCAGGGACTGCTCCTCATGTTCGTCGATAAACCGTTCCTGTACGCGCATATCGGTAAGAAATGTTGCCCGTTCCGCTTCCGGCCATTGGCCGAAAAAAGTGACACAGGCAGCGTGCGGTTGCGTTACAGCACCTTTGGCGTTTTCGGACCAGCTTGGTGTGGTTCGGTGCAACGATCGAAAGGAGGAGAGCAGTTCCGGAAGCAAGACTCGAAAGGACCACCGTGCCGAACGGATGCAACTGTAGCCGGCAAACATGATTTCTGTAATGTGTAAACAAACAAATGATTACGTACTGTTCGATAAATTGCGTTAACTCCGCTCTACTTACATGTTTTAAACTAGTATAAGGCACTTTATCTGCTTATCTGCTACCCTACGTTCAAAGCACTTGTAAGCATTTTTATTTGAGTATACGCAACGATACAGCCCCGATGTGTTATGAAAGCACGCAAATTCTACCGCACACTTTGACAGATCCCATGAACGATTTGTCAAACCGGTAAAAGATAAATCAACACAACGTACTCCATCCCGGAATTGAAACATTTTCTTTTTTTATTCTTTTACCACTATAGACTGGTTTCGTTTTCGATTCTGAAAACAACAAATGCTAATTCAAACCCCTTAAACGGCTTCAGGACCGCTGCTTCTCACCCCAACTTTTCGTGGCCTGGTTTAAGCTCGTTCGGTTCGGACTGTTGCTGCTGCGTTGACTTTTGAAGCAAATTTTTACTAAACCAAGACGGTCGCGGTTTCTCCATCTCGACAATCCGCTTGCCCTGCCAAAATTCTGCTGGCTGCTCGTCCCGCTCGCGATCGTACAGCACCACCACATCCTTGTCGACCGGATCGAGCCCGAGCTCTGTCTGTATTTTCTCCTGCATCAGTTCCGTTTCCGTACGAACCTTCTTATAGCACGTCGCTGGAATGGGAGGAAGAAAGGAGAAATCTCAGTTCAAACGTTCCTGATTAAGACAAATGATTCACTTACGGCAAAGGACTCCCACTTCATGATCACTGCCGCATGTTCCACACGTTCGCAGGTGCACCTTAGGGGTGAATATTTTCAGCTTGTACTCCGGGGAACCGTACTTTCGCTTGAGCCGCTTCTCCACGGTACGGCGATGTTTCGGCACCGCCCACAACATTCCATCGCCGATCAGGTTACTAAGTGAGAATCGTGGTGCTCGGACCGGCTGCGGTGAGCAGTCGTGAACATGAACCAATGCCAGGGCGCCTGCAAAATGAAACAATCGGGACAACGCGCTGGGGTTACGTAAAGTTGGTGGTAAAGGTAGTGGCCTAGTGGGACACTGTACCTGGCGGAAATCCATTGCCTCCGAAAAGGTAGCTTTCCAGCGTTCGTAGCGTGTTTGCGAGCCGATTAATCAGCCGAGACATGCCGTTAGCGGTGATGAGAGGTTGAATCTCTCGTTTTCGGGAAGAATAATGTTTCTTCTGATACCAGAGCCGAATTACAAGCAGAATTTGTTTATTTTTTGTTTAGTGTTTTGACAGCAACACGGCCGCATGGACAGCCCGATGAAAAAAGTCACCCTCTTCACGTGTGGACAGGTTTATGTTAAATTATGAAAAATATTTTTTTCTATGGCATTGTTGGTGAGGTTCGAAAAAATTCTAAATATTTCATTTATTTGGAAAAAAGTGGTCTGGTGGTTCAGTGCAGTGGAATAACATTTATACAAGTAAAACCGATTTACAACAAAAGCCTATGTAAACAAAGATACTGTTTGATGTGTGCAAACGTCACAGCAGCTGACTGTGTGAATGGTTTTGTTGTGTCTATTCGCTTGAGAGAAAGTGTTTGCAGCAACAAAGCAGCCTCAAAAATATTTGTTGTGCTATATCTGAACCAGTGCGTTTAAAAAAATCTAAATTCATTCTTGACCGCCGTGCCTGCGTCTGTAGCGGTTTACCGTCACGATCGAAACTGTCGCAATTTCAATCGCTAGTTCCTAGCTCGATACGATACAAAACACCACCCACCACCACTATCGAAATCCATTGTACCATCGTTCCTGGAAGCTCGACACGATAACAAACCACCTTCCACCACCGCTCTTGTCACTCAAACCCAGTGCCACTCAAATTGGTCGAATGTCGCGCTAAACAGCGAAGTTAAGGTGTCTTCAGTAGTGTTCCTCAAGCGCAATGAGCATATCCGAACCAAACACATCGACCTCCCAGCAGGCTTTGCAGGCGGCCTTGCAAACACTGAAAGAACGGTGCCAAACCTTCCAGCGACGGATCGCACTCCTCGAGGAGGAAAATGATTCTCTCCGGTCGCTTCAAACCAAGGCGACCGTGTACGAGCAGCTGCACGACAACAACCGGCCTGCCAACCAGACCGAGCTACGGCAGCTTCGGGAAAGTGTGGCCGAGCTGACGCACCAAAAGATGCAGCTGGCCGAACAGATCGCGATGGTGGACACAGAAAACCGGCATCTTTGGCGGCGACTCTCACTGATCGTGAAGGATCTCGGAGAGGTAAATGTTGGACCTTCCACCACACTGGTTACTATAAGCCAGCAGCAACAGCCGAGAGTACATTCGCAAACATCTAACCAGACGGGCCAAAATCTTATTCGTTCGCGGACGTTCACGAAACACGCACCAAATCCGAAGCTCCGGGAGCGTTTGCAACGTGACGGTTCGACCGATGAGGAGCCGCTTAATCTGGAAGACATTTCGCTGCTCAACACGTGCGGCTTTCTGGAAGGATCCGGCATGGACGCTGGACAGGACGACGAGGAGCTGCTGCGGGCGGCACTCGAAGCCAATCCGGACCTGAGCCGCTGCACCGACGGTTTGGTGGACATCAAGCGGGAGCTCGCACGGCAGCAAACGCTTATGCGCGACGTTTATCAACAGTTTGCGACAGGTAATATTCAACATTGCCGTCGGTCGTGTTGCTCTTCGAAACCTGATTGATTGTTTTTCTTTTTGTTTTTAGAGCTAAACAATCGAACCACCACGGAAGCGGAAAGTGAGAAGCTGATGAAGGACGTCATGGTGGAGGTTTTGGAGTGTGAGCTACCTCCCCGCAAGGCGGTCGCCCAAACCAGTCGGAACGAAAGCCCAGGCGCGCTTATGTTCGGCAAGGTCAGCATGAGCATGCTGCTACAGGAGAAGCTGCGAGCGAGCGGGATGAAACGGACCTGCCCGATGTGCGGCATCCTTTACGGGCCGGAAACGGCGTTCGACGATTATCAGACGCACGTCGAGTCACACTTTCTAACCGAGGGCGAGATGATGGAGGAGCTTAGCCTCGATCGTTACGAGTATACCCCGTCCCAAACGGTCGGCGATTTCTGACCGTCACCGGCTGGACCGGCCCGAAGTCGGATCTTTTTTTCGAGTGAACTCTAGCGCCTCTATCTCTCTCTTCCAGGCTTTAATAAAGTGTACTTCGATTTCTGCACCACGTATTTAGTAGAGAGAATCCTAAAAATGATGTTAAGAAACGTGCTGCATCGCTGTATTGCACACTTCGGGCTTGTAACAGGTAATCAGGTTTAAAGAATAAGAAAAGTAAATTAAAAGATTTTTAGTATGTATCTAGGGACCCATAAATCAGAATAAAATCTTGTTACATCTTTGTAGCTCTTTATACAGGGCAGACCATTTGAAATGCAATCCAAAGAAATCAATCCATTAAGTTTCACTGATTCATTGATACTGAAGATTACCAAGCGATTACCTTGTCTGTTAAAACATTAGCAAGGATGGAACATTAACAGTAATCCGATTATTCCACCTAATGCAAACAATGAATTACGATTCCGATTTGTTAAAAATCGCACCCACGTTTTATTCGTATTCTACTCCTCTACTCCTTACCCAACCTAATGGTACACTATCGGCCAGACCGTGTTTTTCTCGCAGTTCATATCCTTCTCACTCTTGCAGAACGTGTTAAAGGTAAGATCCTTCGGGAAGCCGATAATTTCCCGCTCCTCGTATATCCGGTAGGTAAAGGTCGATTCGTACGTCCCGATAAAGTAGCGCGCGTGGGAGCAAACGATCTGGTCGACGATCGCTACACCACCATCCTTTAGTTCTGCCCGCTGTTCGTAGCTTTCCGGCACGAACCGCACCACCCGGAACCGCTTCAAGTAGTTCTTCAGATTGTAAAACTCCATCCGCGTACAGTCGGACGCAACGAACACCGTCTTCAGCCCTAGCTCGAGCAGCTTCGCCCGGATCTGCAGCGCGGCCGACTGGATCGTCGGTGTCGTTTTGTCCCGCCCGTATAGAAAATCGGCCCGTCGTATGTGGGCGCACAGATACTCGCCGCCCCGGGCCTTCCGCGGGTGGCTACGCTCGTCCGTCCAACGGGCAGGCCGCACCGTTCGATCCGCCCGGTCGGAGGAGTTTAAGTATTCTGCCCGAAACCGATTCGCCACCTCGACCAACGACGGCGCAAAGCGCATCGAACGCCGTGACTCCCAGTAGTCCACGTTGCCCCACAGATCGTGCAGCACTATTTCCGCATTCAGCACGTGCACGTACCGGACGGTGTGGGGTCGCACCGGTCGGTACCGTTCCAGCAGCCGGTGCAGCAGCATCGCACTGCCCTGAAAGTGAAGGCAGGTGAACGCGTCCGCTGTGAAGTTCCCGTAGCCGAAGTACGACAGTGACGCGACGTCGTGACTTTTCGGGCACACGTGCTCCTCAAACTTGTCCACAAACACACCGTTCTCGAACATCTGCTCGAAGTGCTTGAGCTTGTACACCTCGTCCAGCACAACCGTGGTTGCGTCCGGACCGTGCAGCCGGCCGTACTCGACGAAAAATTCATCCATATCGAGCACGTCGGTGTAGAGGCGCATGCTGGGCAGATCGAAAAAGTTGCTCCAGAACAGCTGCTGCTGGTCGATGTTGCTGCTGCGCCAGTGGACAAGGCTGGACCACGGTGGCAGCACGAGCCGCGTCCGCCGGTAGCCACGCTGCGTGCGGAGAAACTCGACAAACACCGCCAGCCGGATGTAGACGTCCCGGCGTAGATTAAACCCTTCGCTCGGGTTCACATCGTACAGCAGGTAGAGGACGGGATCGTCCAGCAGATCTAGATCGATCAGCTGGCACCGGTACGGCTCGAAGAAAATGTCACGCTTTTCACAAATTTCCCGCAGATGGCTGGTAGTGTGGACGATCTGCGATATTGCCAGCAGCAGCAGCGAGTAGTACACTTTGCAGCGGAAAATACAAAAGGAGACATATCTGCTAGTTCATTCCTTCTTGTTAGCAACCGTCCGGTACTTACTGTGGTTCATTAAAATTAGTTTAAAGCTGTGCGGGCGTTGCATTTTATCGGCCCGTTTTGCTCGCCACACGGTTTCTGACTAGAATCAATAATTTCTTCTTCTGAAGATGAGAGCGACCGAGAAAGGGAGAGAGAGAGAGAGAACACACGCGAGGGAGAGCGAGAGAAAGACCGCGCACAAGGATTGATAACAAATCCTTACCTTATACGCTCCCTTTTTTGCTTACTTCCTGTCATTTTTCGGCTAAATAGTTTATTTCCCCAAACTTCAGGATTTGACACTTATAAGCACACACACATATAGGCCCACAATCAAACAAACA